>JANRGW010052326.1:26963-63599 GCA_024733675.1 Psilopsiagon aymara | reverse complement strand
TGCTTCCTCCTGGCTCCCCCTCCTCCCTGGCAGAGCATGAGGCTCCAAAAGTCCTTGGCCAGACCAAACATCACTAAAAACATCAGTGTTATCAGCACTGTTCCCAGGCCTCAAGTCAAAAACACAGTGCTGCACCAGCTACCAAGAAGGGGAAAAATGGCTGCTACTGCTGAACCCAGGGCACTTCCAAACCAAACTATTCTACGAATCTGTGAAATGTCTCCCATTTCTATGAGTGGTGTACATCTTGAGATATCTGTGATGGGAGAGTTAAAAAAGCTCTGTCTAAATCAGATAGGAGGAGCTTATGAGCCAAACATAGGCTTGTGAGCTACATGCAATGCTGATATGAGCTATGTGTTGGGGTTTTTTGGCTTATTGAGAGACTTCAGAATGTGTAAAAGACTACCAAATGTGTCAGGTGTGTGTGGTACCTAGCATGGAAGAGATTCTCTGCTTTAATTAGAATGGATTTGTGCAACTTGAGAAACTCAGTCCTTTGCTCTTAAATGTGCGGAAATATAGTCTTAACATAGTCCAATTGGTCATTAGGTTGCATCCCTTTGGGAAATGCAGTTGTTGATTTGGAAGTTCCAGGCATGTAAAAAAATCTTGTAACAGCTGTCACATGACATTTATTTGGAGCTGTTGGATGTCAAAGGATTTTAGAGCTGAATTATTCTGATGATATTCAGTCTGTGACTATATTATGCTCTCCTGTACCAGCAGTGGTTAAAAAAAATTAATTTTAGCACTACCTACAAATACAGAAAGCTTAAAAATGCAGCTTTTTTTTAGGCTTTTTTTTGTCATGATTATGATTAATAATTTCAGCTTAACATTTAATAAAAGGAAGAAGTGCTTAAAGGACATTTGTTTTATGCCTTTGGTACGAGTGTAGGGTTTCAGTAATGCATAAAGGAATTTCCTTTTATAATGTCACTTTATTAGCTGATTCACTCAAATGTGAGAATTAATGGCAATTCAGTCATAATGGCTTAATCCATAATTGGTATGGGAGTTACTCTAATAATAATTAGGGAGAATTCAGTTGTTATTAATGTGAGGGCAGTGAGCGTGTCTTTAAAATAATAATCCAATTAGCATGCATTAAGTGCCAATTTTATCGTTAGCCACAGCAGGAATGGCTGCTGCTGTAATTTGGGAATAGTATTTCATAGCATCAGGTACCAGATCTCTAACAGCTATTGCCTGGTCAGCCTGGCCTCTGTACAGGATTGCCTCTAAGGCTGGCACCATATTTTGAGTCTGTGTATGCCTTCTGTAGAGATGCTGCTCTTTGTAATTTCCTGATTCAGTAAGTAAATGGTTTGCAGCCTTGTGATGGTTCATGTTGAGCATCTGTATTTGTAATCTGACAGTGTTTACTCTTTTTTGAAAGCTTGTGGTATGCCCTGTATATAAATGACCTGATAACCTGAAATCCTGTGTGTTTTAAAGCGCAAGCCAATAAGTCGTATCAGATGTCAGAAACTAAGTGTGCTAAGCTGATGGCCGGAAGGAGGAACCAGCACTGTTGGCCTTTGTGGCAGCTTTCTGCAGGGTTCTGCAATGTTTAATATCTTTTGTGAGGGGCTAGGAAAAAATACCTACGTTGAAAGATCATTATGCTTCCCTGTGTATCAAGCGTATGAAGTACTGACCAGGGCAGGAGGGGAGGGCAGTTGGTGTGTTAGAAAGTTGGTGTTGATAATTCTGTTAAGAAATTTGTACCCTACATTAATTAGAGTGAGCTCCTTGATACTGTGAGTGAGGAGGAGTTGTAAGAGGACTGTCTCCCCCCTCGAACAGGCTAGCTGTGTAGGGACAAATTCAGGCAAGGAGAATGTGCATAACTAGTTTATATTTATACCTTTGATATTTAGTGAATGCAGTTAAAAACCCCTACTGTTGTGCTGGGGTTACAGGTTTTTCCTGACACTGTGTTAACTGTAAGAAATATACCAAAAATCATGTTTTATTCTGTGTATTACAAACAAATCACAAAGGGAAGTTTTCTAGGAAGGTAGTGAAATCAAATGCCTAGGTTAGGAGTGCGTCCTGGTGAGCAGATCAGTTTGTTAGCCCCTAGGAGTAGCAAATATACACCTTTAATAGGCTGCTCAGTGGATGGCTGGGTAGGCAGTAAACCGTATCTTCCTGTGAGCTATTATTCTGTGTCAGGCTTGCTGCAGTGATCTGAGTTCAAAGGTGGTTTTAATAAGAGTCTCCCCAGTCACTTAGGGGATTTGGACCTGGCTGTAGACTTGAGTACTGCACTTAATACTTGGGCTGTTTGCTGGGAGTAGGTGTGGACCCTTAAGGAAAAGGTGATTGGCAGCGGTTAGGAAAAGCATAACAGATAATTGATTCAACTGCAAGCAAGAACAAAATGACCTGTTGCCTTTTTTGTTGTTGCTGTTAACTGGTTGATCACATTAAATCCAATAGGAGCTTTTGGGTTAATCGTTCTGTGAAATAATGATGTAAAAAGCAGGCGTACAACTAGATTTGCTGGCAGCCCTTTTCTGAGTACCATAGGTGACCACATTATTCAAAAGCCTGTTCTGTTGGTATAACACTGTTAATTAGATGGGTAAGTTGCTGTTATGATGCAGAATGCAGTTGAATTTCTGTTGCATTGTTCCTGATTCTGGTATTTATTTAAAGGGAGAAATACTTTTAATCAGAAGGCAAGTCTTTAAAATGAGTGTTCTTTTTTGGAAGTTGTGTTCTGTGATAGTCGTAAGAGCTTCTGCAGTGAACACTAGTGCTGCCCTAGGTGTAGCTACTGATGCTTTCAGCTGCTGTTCAGGGAAGGAAGGTGTGATGTACCTTTTATGTTACAGAAGATGAAACTGTTTGGAGTAGTCGTGTAGCTTATACCTTAACTGGAGACCATCTTTTCTAAATCTAAATGCAAGTAAAAGATAACTGTTATGACCATTAAGATGATTATGTCATACTCCTGTGACCAGATAGGGGCTGATTGCCTGTATATTTGGTTAGGACACCTATAGGCAAGAAGATCGTAGCTCTGCCAGCGGACGTATGCTTTGCATCAGCTGGGTGGAGAAAGGTTACTCTATTAGTGTGGTTTGAGGTGTTCCCCTGAAACATGGGGGTTGTTGCTGTTGGCTTTGCCTAAAACCTCTCTGGCCTTTCCTAGTCATGGAAGATGCAAAACATTTTGTTAGCACAGGATATTAAACAGGAATTGTGCAGTTGCTTGTCTTATGTGAATTAAACAAATCTCTGAACCTGGGAGATTTTCTCGGGAAGGCGTCATTTCTTATTCTAGATAAATGAAAGCCAAGGAGCATAGGATATTAGATTACACGAATGTTCATAGATAAATGATGGAGCTGAGCTGTGGCAAGACCATTTTTAATCAAGACTGTTAGAATTGGGCTAATGGTGTCCATGAAAAGTGAATGCAATCGCCATATGAACTCTTGCTGATTCTGGCATCGATATTTGAAGAAAAAGGGCAGAACATTAGCTAGAGGGCTAAAATCTGGGGAGGCTAATAGAGGAACAAGTAATGTAAAAGAGTTAAAATATTGATCTGTTCTGGTGTCTGAATTTAAGGGCAATGTGCTGCCTTGAATCAAGCTAAATTGATTAGCTTTTCCTGATGGATACTTATTCAGCCTTGCTGCTTCTGCTTTCTTACATGACACCTTTTTTATTTATTTTAAATCCAGGAAGAGCCAGGCTAAACATCAGAGGGCTTTAATGTTCTCCAGCTTTTCCTATAGGTATGAAGAATGTAGTGAGAAAAGGATACGCAAGGTGAAAAAGTAGACAAAGGGGATGTCAACATTACTTTTTGGGGCTAGCAGTCTTTCAGGTGCTGCTTACCCTGATGTTAAGTGTGTGCTTTGAGGTAGTACCTTCATAGTGAAACTCAATTTCCCAGTGCCTTACAAACTCCTTACATACTGGAGGAAATGAAATGGACTCGGATTAATTTGTACTCGGTGCCTTGCTAGTAGAGTCTGAGCTGAGTTAGCTGTACTATAGCACTGATAGTATGATATGATGCGTCCTGTGTCAGTACTTGCTACTTGTACTATTTTGAACTTAGTGTCTTGAATGGAGCTGGATTTTGTGCTAGAGTCAGCTCTCTTGATTTGACAAGTACTTGGGAAGCAAAGATGATTACAACTGTTGTTTGCAAGTATTTAAAGAATTACTGCATTTAAGGTCTAGTGTTTATACTTGGAGGTGGGGCTGGTCTTCCATGACTTCAGCAAGATAAATGATAGCTCTTTGATGTATTGCCATATATGAACCACAAATAATGAGAATTACCCAGGCTACTTTTGACTTCATAATGTCTGGTCAAACACGTCAATAAAGGAAATGTGACATGATTGTATTTAGTCATGTACTAAATACAGTCAGGGCCAGCAGCACTTACATTTTGTGGTGTAATAATTTTGATATAATCTGAAGGATTTTATGTAAAAAGGCTTGCACATAAACATATTCTTAGGCTAAAGTGGCAAGTTAATGTGCCTGTAAGGTAGCAACAAGGTCTGTGAACAGCTTTCTCTGGCTATGTAGGACTTGTAAGAGGAAGGACCCTGGTAGTGAGGCAAAGTAACCATCCCAGAATTCCACAGTAGTACTGCAGGGTACTGTTTGAAATTGGTTATATGACTGCAGTATGTATAGGTATAAAAAAAAAATAAAATTAAAACTTGCAGAAAAAACATCTTGGAAAATGGAGTGGAAAGGATGACAAGTTCTATACCACTGACTTCTTACCTGCTATAGAAGTTACTTTTATGAACAGAATTCAGCTTTGTTAATAGGGCTGGCTGGCAGTGTTCTGATGTTAAGTCAAATTTGTAAAGCCTTCTCAACACACTTTGTGCTGAAAAATATGTTGAACTGTGAATACTTCACGAAACTCTACATTGCATGAAGGCAGGATGGTTGCTGCTGAAGAAAGAATGACTGAACAATAAGATTCAAGAGGAGAGGTGGTTGCGAGCTGGACTGAAATGTTTGTAGATCTATGTGTCAAAGCACTTGAGTAGTGCAAAAACCTCAAAAATTGTGACTTTATTTTCATGTTTCTCATTCAAAAGGTGAGTGGTGGTATCAGATTACTTTGTCCTAGTGACAGTGTGGCTTTATTACCTGTTTCCTTCTGCCTTTTAGATTTGAGAACGAAATAAAGAGGAGGCTTTTCTATTACTACCTCACTTCTGGAGAAAAGCGCTTGAGAGAAGAGGTCTATCTGCATCAGTTGCATGCGTGTTTTGTTAGACTGGATAGATACACAATATCCCACTTAGCTGAGAGAGGTAAGAGCACTGTTCCTTCTGTTATATTTATCATAAATCTCTGTAATGCTCCATGAATATTTTAGTGGAAATACTTTTGGTTCCTAGCTTATTAGCATTTGCAGAAGCAAATACATCTTAGAAGTGTGTAGCATTCTAGAGGATTTTTATGTGAAAAAGTTGTGAGGGTAAATACATACTGTTCTATAGTAACCACCCATGACACCTCCTCAAGCCATGTATTGACTAATTTGAAGCTAGGTCTTGGCATACTTGCTAAAGATGAAGGAGAAATTGAGAAGAAAATGTTAGATGTAGGCTCATCTTCTGCCCAGTGAGCCTCTGAAAATTGTATGTAGTGTCCAAAGTCAGAGCAAAGGTGACTTTTCAAGCAGCCATCCGTATCCACCTATGGAAATGCATAGCTTTAAGGTGAGGCTTTGGTGTCTTTGTGCTGGTCTCTTGGGAAGCTTGTTTGTGAACCTCAGCTTTGACTGCTAGGTTTAATATAGGAACTAGAAGGTTTCTATCTCTAGCCAATTTATGGATGTTAAGTACAATACAGCATTGCTCTAAGAATAATTTTGGTGATTCTGACCAAGCTGGTTGGGACCAGTGTAGAAGACTAGCACCCTTCAATCTGCACATCAGGACTGAATGTGCAGTGATGGTATTTAGGCAGAATCATAAATAGAAAAAAAAAATCATGTAAGCCTTTGATATTCAAAACCTTGTATGTCAGTACATTTTAGTGAAGTTATAGGTGGTGTAAATAAGTGCTTTGTGAATTTTTAAACCTTTGTGAAAATAGTTTTATTGTATGCCTTTCTTTTTTTCTATGAAAACTAGTTTTGCCTTGTTGAAGTTGTTCATGGTGTGTTCTCACATTCTTGTTTCCAGGTGACATGTTCCTAGTCTCTAATGTGGCATTATACAGGAATTAGTGCGCATCTTTCATCCTTGTTGATTTTCCTGTGCTGGATTAGTTATGATTTACCCATTTTGAAATAAGGACAGCTGGGAGGACTTGATAAGATTTGTTCTATGAATTCATACAGGAAACATATGTGACTTAATTACCCATTGTTGTTTATTCCTTGCATCATTTTTCAGATCACTTCTGAATGCTTTGAATAATGCATGTTCCAACACAGGTCCATCTGGGATCGCACTAGTAAACTTCTTTTATCATTAAAAATTGCTTTCCTTCCTGGTTTGTTGTTCATCTTTGAGATGGTTATTAATGCTTGAAGGCTGTTGCCTTTTATCTGCACAGCTATTATTATTTAAGAGCCTTTGAGATATCTTGACACAACTCTTTGAAAATCTGAGTTTGCTTTTCCCCTTGTCCATGTGCTGTCTGACTCCTTCAAAGAAACCCAATAAACTGTATTTCCTTAGGCAGAAATATGCCTCCTTGTCAAAGTTAGCTTTACCAAGATATCGGACATAAAGCAGAATTTCTGCACAAAGCTTTATAGATTGTTATGTTAACATTCAGACTAGGTGAGGGGGTGGGGAATGTTACCCTTAGAACTAGGTAACTGTCTGATCAAAGCCTGTAGAAAAGTATCCAGAACTGAACTGATCCTCTTTGCTTTTACTCTTTGCCATTATTATTTGCAGTTTGGCTCTGCTAGCACCTTTACTTGGGCCGTCTTGCTAGTCATATCATATCATATGCTGGTTATTTCCATCTGTGAGGCAGCTGAACACTCTAGGGAGGGTTTTGTGGATTTTTCTCTGGTTACCTAGGTTCTTGTCACCTACTAGTTGCCTTGCTGCCAAGTTCCCAGGGTAGCCCCCAGAGAACTTCTGAGAAACACTATAACGCAGAAGAAACACTTGCTTTCATAGTAATATGTTGCATGTTAGCTGTGTAATAGCCAGAGTTAATTCAGCGGAAGCTATCTCAGGTGCTGTTACCAGAACATGGAGCCATGGGTAGTAGTAATAAATCTAATAAAAATCACTGCCTTTGAGTGACATACTCATGTTGTCAATCTAGCAGAGTTCCAAGACCTGAAAACTAATCAGTCTTAGAAAACTGCCCCTAGTTGTGTACCTAACCCTTTATGGCTTGCTGACTTAAGCTGTCTGCTGAAAATGGGATCTGGTCCTCCATAGCACTGGGCTTCAGTTGCAAGGTAAGATTCAGACTAAATGTGTGGCTGGGTGAGACACCTGAATGCAGAAAAGCAAGGCTTTTGAAGTGACTACAATTTGAAAATGACTCAGATTTATCTGAATGTGTATTTTTATCTGTTCATCAGTTTCTGGTGGTACTGATATGTAGTATCAGTAGTATACATAGCTCCTTATCAGATTTGTCATGCAGATCATGTCTGTCTTACTATTTTTGACATAATGCACTGTTTCCCTGGAGACTCCAAAGGCTGACTCTCTCCTTTGCTGCTCTGGGCTGGGAAAAGCCTGTTTTATGGTCAGATTCTCAGTAGTTTATATTAAGTCCTGAGCCACCTTCAGATTCTGAACCTGATCCTTCTTCCCTAAGAGTCAGTAGCCAGAGGACTGAGCTCGCCTGCTTGATATATTCCTTAAATGTTCTACTGTATAACTGGCCAGGGCTCTGATCCCTTACTCATCTCATGAGGAGATACCACGCTGTGATATCACCTTGTCATGTAAAAAAAGAAAGCTTCATCACGTAACAAACAGCTGGATGCCACAGTCTTTAAGGTCTTTCAGAGTCAAAAAATTGTGATGTCTGCCCAGTGTCACAAAAAGAAAAGTATATTATTATTTCAGGTAGAACTTTAGTTGAAAATTAAGTTATAATATTATACCTTCTGGCTAAGGAGGATTTCTTGTATGTGTGTTTTGCAGTGAATATTGATATTGGCAGATGTTTATCTGCAGGAGGATTGATGAAACATTTTTCTAGAAGAAAAGGCTATTTGCTTACATGCAGAACCAGCATGTTCATTTGCCCTTGGAGGCGACTAAGGATCCAGCCTCTTTGATAAAGTGCTATTTTTGTCTATCATTGAATACTGCTTATCATGCATTATGCATGGGTTTTTTTTAAATGCTGTCAGCAGATAGAGGCAGCCATTAACCTTAAGTACTTCCTATTTAAAGATAACACCTGTAGTCGTTCATTCAGTTTTGTGGGACAGAGGCCTTAGGTCCTTTGCTGATGATAGCAGAGCCCTGATCCTGTAATGGCATGTCAACATTTTGCATCCTCCTCTGATGGGAAGAGTCTGGCTCTATACATCTGTAGTCTACTTCGGTAGCCTCTTTGTATAATAAGAAGAGGAAGAGGGGACTTGTATACAGTGGACTGGATCAAGTGGTGTATGAACAGATTTGCAGAGTGCCCTTGGCAGACAGGGGAGAATGCTCCCAGATGATGTAGCATTTTTACTGCAGGACAGTGCAAGTATCTTCATAGCCTACATGTCTTCACAGACTAGGTGAGACCTATATAGAGGCCTTCTGTCCTGCTCTGTATGGCTAATAGGCTAATGTAGCTGGCTGAATCTATAAGGTAGTAAAGTTTAGGTCTCTTATATTTAAAAAGATTTCTATAGAGGGTGATATCCACATTACTGACTCTGGAGAGGATGATGGTAGAGAGAAGTAAGGGTGAACAGAGAGGGAACTTGATCTGTCTGTGCATTTGTTTCCTACGTATTGAAAGTACCTTTGGCTCCAATTAGAGTGATCCATTCAAATTTGTTCCCAGCATTCTGTTTTACCTTGTGTTAAGTGCATTCATGGTGGAGTCTGACAAGATGCTTAGCAGTGCTGGCAGAATTGTGGTTGACTGATGTAAACATTTCCTGCCAGTATATGCTGAATAGCTTAGATTTGTCAAAGTCAATCAATTCTGGTCACTTCCTGTCTGGATCAGTACCAGAGCAGAGTTTGTACTTGTGGAAATGATCAGCTAGTCAGTTTGTGGTAACTCGATTATTCGTGTGTCTCCTGAACTATATTTGCTGCTGCTTTGTTGAAAGTATGCTTCTGCATATTTAGAGGATAAAAAACCCACCCCAATTCTCCTGTTATGATTTGAAACAGTTTACTATAATTCTAGTATTTACAATTCTCACGTGGTACACCTTTTGGCATATGAACAGTGTCTGCAGGGAGCTGGCTTGGTGGCTCTCTACCTGGCACCAGCTGGAGATTGACCCAATGATTAACTGACATCTGTTCAGAAACCTTTTATTCCAAACTGCTTGTTGTAACAGTTTCAAAGTGGGATGAAACAGTGTTGTATCTACAGATACTGTGCCTATACATATGAAATGTGGACAGGCCTTGAATGTGTTTTGGAATGGATGTTTAGGTAAGCTGGTTACACTAGATTTTTAGCCAATATAACCTGAAAGTCCTACCAACTCAGATCAGAGCTTGCCTGCTTAAAGCTGTCTATAACTCATTTTCAGTGGGAATTCATTCCAAAGTGGCCGATATCTCATTTCCAGGATAAAATGCTTTGTGTCTTCCCTGTTCAAGGTGGGTGTTATTTTGTTTACATTCAGTGGTTGCCTTCCCTTCCATGATTAACTTAAAGTCAATACATGTATATTGTGGGGTATTGAACTCTGGAGCATCCAGACTGAGGAAACAGCCCATAGTCCTGTGGTTCTCTGCCTCACGGCTGTGTAGGAATTTCTGGTATCTTTCTGAGGCCTTCAAATTTTCGGGATAGGCTGCAGCTAGCCTGTGTTCTGACAAAAGATTAGCAGGGTAAATCTATGTCAAAAAGAATTGTCTGATGCTATTTGTACTATCACTGTTATGCAAGTGGATGTGTAGTGGAAATAGCCTCCTGTGTCTTTGTTTAGTATCTGCTACGTTTTTGCTACCAAACTGGGTGTATACTGTAATATCTGCATATGAGTTAGCAAAAAAATTGCAAGTTTCTGTAGGAAATTGTATTCCAAATGGTAGTGATCTTGACAGTGTTCTGCCTTCTCCTCAATTCCCTAAAATCTTAACAGGAAAATTTAAAACCGCCTTCTCTTACAGTGGGAGTAGCTTTTCCTCAATAATGCCTAGAGGTGTAGCCAGCATTTGCAGATACTGATAATAAATTAAATCAGAGAAGGGTATTGAGAAACTAAATCTTAAGAACATATTTCCCCTACTCCTCTCTTCTTGTGCTTTGTTTCACTTGCAATTTTCTCTACATTTTCTACCCACTGCAGTGGTGCAGGGGGATGGATAATGGGGGAGCTGGCTGGCACTGGTTCTATTGGACATAGGGGAAGCTTCTAGCAGCTTCTCACAGAAGGCACCACTGTAGCTTCCATTGCTGCCAAAACCTTATCATGCAAACCCGATACAAGAGGAATTGAAAGGCCACTGTCATCATGCCTAATTTTCCTCTGATGTTTTTTGAAATGCTGTTGTACTTCAGAAGATGACAATGGTCCTGGTCATGGTCTATATCTGGTAAAGAGGTAGGAACTGAGTTTATTGGGCTAGTGTATTGCAAGACAACTTTGTCGATAAATGGCCAGATTGAGTTCCTAAACTATAGGACTATTTCCTTGCATACACAATGGATGGGAATGTTTGTTTCCTTCATGTGACACAGCTACATGGGGCAGAAAGAGGGTCTGGTAATATGTTTTGTTTTTTTCTCTGTGAAACTGAGTTGAAACATGCCTAAAATTTAATAGGAACAGTGGAATTGGCTGTAGGCCTGAAGTCACATTTATCTATTTCACTTGTGGAAAAGGCTTATTGATTGTGATAAGTTACTGATCTTAAATGAATTAAATCAGCATTTTCCCTGTTGCTGGAGAGCAATGATAATTATTTTCAGAACAGGAAAACTTGACCATGGGCAAAAATTAGTGCTGTGTCACTAGCTGTTTATCTTCATCATGAATAATTATCTGGTTCTGTCTGCTTAGGAAAGAAGGCTGTTTATTTTCTTCCCACTAGGTCCAGTGCAATGCAGTTCTCATGGTGTACCATGTCAGCAGCACATTTTCCAGTCCCACAGCACCAAGTGTTGCTGTCTCACTGCCCACTGAATGTGCCAGTTGGCCATGTGGCAAGACTGGGATAGCCATGCTCTTGACGAAAACAACATAGTTCAGCAACAGGGTTACTGTCACTACATATGGGCATGTACTAAGGGAGAAGATCTCCTGGAGCTGTAGGCATAAATATAAAGGAATTCGTTGAATGGGCCAAGTGAGCCAGTGAATTGTTTGGAATAGGATCATGCAATTTCTCAATGAAAACTTTGGAGCTTAGGATTAGTTGCACTGGATTTGATCATTTTTTCATCTCTAAATTGGAGGAGTCTAAGCAGTCAGTATGATGTAGAATTTGGCTGAGAAGAAGTTGCTTACTGGATCTAGGTGATGCTCTGGAGTGGAAAGAATTAGTGTACTCTGTGATTCTCATCTTAAATAAGGTATGTGAGTTTTTGTGAACTATTTCCCAGAGTTGAAGTAGAATAAGAGTGAGAAGAGCTGTTAAGATTTTATAGAGAATAGATCTGATTATTGAAGAGAAGGTAGTCTTGTTTGGAATGTTAGCTTAGTGAAATGACTGCCTGGTTATAGACTCCAAACCATTAGTGCTAGCTCTGAGAATGGAAGAGCTGTAATGAAGGGAATTGGTAAGAGGTGGCCCAAGAGCATGCAGTTGCAAACAAATGTAAAGACACATCTGTTGCCAAGTTAGAAGACTCCTACCTGACAGTTGGTTGAATTTGGAACAATTTTTTCACAGCAAAGTGGTGTAAACCCAGTTGATTATAGTGTGGAATGTTTAGAGAAGCAGCTATACTGCATAGTCACGTGAGACAACAGAAATAATATTCCAGAGGGCTCTCATAGTACAGTTTCCCTTAATCAGTGGCTCTTGGCTGTGAGTTTTACCTCATTAGTTTAAAATTTGTAGCTGTCTGTTGCCTGTATTACTATTACTTTTGCTGTATGAGCAGTAAACTAGAAGAGAGCTTAGTGCATCTTCTAACAAGCATAATGTTTAAGATGTAGGACAGCTGTTCCCCTGTTGTAGCCAGAGTTAATGCATCTCTGATACTGCAGAAAAAGCTACTTAGGTAGTTCTGCTGTACTTACTCTTCTTCTTGTAAAAGGAAAAGCTTGTAAGTTTTTTGTTTCCTGCAAATTCTTTGCAGTGTAGGAGAAGCTAAGGAGAGGGTGAAATTCTTTATCTTTTGCTTTCAGGATGCAATTAAGGACCAGAGAAGGGTGGACTGTTAAGAGTATTAGATACTTGCCAGATCTTGTGAGCGAGAGAAACTGAAGCCCAGTAGAATGCCAGATCAGGCAGCAGCTCTTCCTGTTACTGTAGGGTCTGCTAGATCCTTGGGCTGTGTTGATGCAGTAATAAAAGATGTACTTGATTAACCCTTCCATGCTCAATAACTTTGTGAGTTTGTGGTTGTCCTTGAGATCTAGGAAGCCCAGCAATTCAAGCCTGTGTGTGTGGTTTTAGTGGTTTTGGCCTCCCCTGCCTACTCAGGCTGCATAGAATTTGCAAGCATCTTGCTATTCATTTCCCGTACAGGTAAAATGATTGAAATGTTCCAGTGATCCCTCATTACTGTTGCAGAAATTATTCCTCTACTTAGATTCTCTTCCTTTGTTAATCATTGTAGTTGACTTACTTCATATGCTGTCAAATACAGGTACACTCTATACCCTCTTTAGCTGTCAAGGATATTTTTCCAAAAGAGCTCTACCTTCAGTCTGTACATTCTGATAGCTGCGTCAAAACTTGCTGCAGAGCAGCTAATACCTGTGGAGGAGGTCAGAAATTTGGGTGTAGCCTTAAGATTTCCTCATCACCATGTGCTTTCTGTCAACATCTAGGTCAAACTGTCTCCAGAATTATATTAACATCCTGTGCTTATACCCTGGCACCATTCTTAAACTTTCATGACTGTTGAACCTTCCACTATTAGCAACTCTGCCTTGCTGTGACCCTAAATCGCTGACTGTTAGGTGACTACGCATGCATAACTTGCTGATCATTGAAATAAGGTTTCCAGATCCTCCTCTTTCTATTTCTTTCTCTTCATCATTAGTTTTAGTAATTGTGCTCCTATAATATCTGTTCTTAGTCTTATTACTAGCCTTCTCGATAAGCTAGTCTGTCAGTAATGTTAGGCTGAATGAGTAGAGCACCTTTGAGATCTTACCTGGATCAAAGCCAGGGAAAGCATTAACTCCTTTGCTTTGATCTCTGCCACATCAGTTCAAACAAGTTAATGAAATTATTTCGCTTTGTAGTCAGCAGCTATTTTTGTGTACTATAGTGTTTAAGCTTGTCCCAACAACATGTATGTTCAGAATATGGAAAATCACTAAGGAAGTAGCTCTGGCTTCTGCATAGGTGAGAACTGCCCAGTATTTCATATTGCCCCTCTCATTTCACCAACCAGTTGATTAGTCCATCTTGTAGTCCCATGAGCTTGTTATTTTGGTTCACTTTTTTTGCAAGTACCTCTTCATTCCCGACTTTCAGACAAAATAATTGTTCCGGTTGAAAGCTGGAGATGTTTTCCTTTAATGCAAAGCTTAGCTTAGCTTTAAGGAGAAATCTAAAAGTTACCTGTGCATAACCAGACACAATATGCAAAAAGTTGTTCCTAGAATGTGTGTGATCCCTCAAGGACCAGTGTATTGTGTGTCAGACTACAGAGCTCTGAAGCTGATTAATCTGCCATGGTTCTGCTGTAACTAAATGGGATGGGAAAGGCATCTTGATTAGATGATACATAAACTACAGCAACAAATAATCAAGGAACTGGGATTGCACACTAAATTGGTGGAAGATGCTCATTTTTGCATCAGACCTTGTACAGAGAAACTTAGATAACAGTAGCAAATGTTCCTAAGGTCCAGGCCAGTTCTTCTCTTCTTGGAAAACGTAAGCCTTAGAATGCTTATTAGGTGTACTTCCCATGTTGCACACTGTTTATGTGAAAACCTGTTTAATATTGGAACATTTGGAAAATGCTGTGATTCATACAGCTGTCTACTGCCATGCTCCTCTAGTTCTCTTCTAGGCATGCAGTTCAAAACTTCAACAGATATCAAAGGAAAGTGATCCTCACAACTAATCCAGGCTACAGGTAGGCCAGGAAAACCTGTTTAGTTCCCTCTGTGCTCCTGCTACCATGAGCAGGATTAAGATATGTGAACTTCATTTTCACCTGTGGTGTTTTTGGTAGCAGATGGAGCAGAGCTCAAATTGTGTTCAGGCATGTGCAAAGTTCCATTATTAGCTGTCACATCCCTAGTAACACTGCTGTGGAAAATCCGAAAGCAAATCTACTGTGCTACTTGTGTTTCAGTTGGCTTCACAGCGCAAGGTCCAAATCTCTTCCTGAAAATACTTGCTACTTGGGGGATGATTCAGGAAACATACTGTGCTGTGATAATTATATATGGTAAATTGTTTCTGATGCAGTGGACCTAACCAGCTGTTCATCAGTGAAAAATCTCAAAAATGTACTTGTTAAAAGTGTTACTCTTTATGTGCATGATTCAGGAGTGCCCCAGAAAGTAAATTTGGCCTTCTGCATGAAGCAAGGATTTTGAAAACATAGGATATTTTGTCAAGCACGTATCTTTCATGGGATCTCTGAGCTTTTATTTAACAATGTTTCTCTAAAGCCATTTGTCTTTTAGAACAGTAGCCCCTTAGTGAATGTGGGCCTTGGCATGTGCAACTGTCAAGTGAGCACCCAAGTGAGCACTGTGTCTGTCCAGTTAAGGGAAACCTTTTGCAAAGTCCAGCTGAATAGCTGAAGCTCTGCACTCAGCAGTATGCTGCAGGGTTTACTAGAAATGGGAATTTCTCTTCCCGTAGCTTATCCTGGGTTGATACTGAAGGGCAGTAAGTCGAGGGTTCACAGCTCCTCTTTCTGCCTACCATCAAAATGGGTCATGTAAATAAGCAGCTGCCTTCAATGGACCTGTGATGATTCTTGTTACAGCTTGCATATGGTTGCAGGAGAAGTTTATTGATTTGTACATGGGTAAAGTCAAAGTATTGTTTCTGCTTAAAATAAAAGGCCTAGGGACAGTATGTACCACAGTTCTTCTATTAACAGTAATTTGCTGGATGAAAGGCAACATTGTTTACAGTTTCAAAAAATGCTTGTGCTATTAAATCTTCATCAACTTCCTCCTAGCAAAGCCAGTCTTCTATAAATTCTCAGATCATTCTTTGTATGCAAGCACATAATATTGACTGTAGTCCAGTCCCATATGCGGAGCTAATAAAGCTATGTGTCAAAGGCAAGGCTTAATTCATACAAATGAGTATCAGTGCAAGTGAATTGTATTATCTGCTGGGATTTGATACCATTCTGTCACTCTAATCGCAATTTTAGAATAATCTACATGTGTATTAATGCACATTATTCCTTTATATGAATACCTTCTGAGGGTATTAGTCTCTTCTTTCTGCAGCTAGACAAGGGCTGGAGGGTATACTTGTTCAAATGTGAAATGTAGCTGCTGCTGTTTGAATTGTCTCTTGATCTTTGATTCCTTCAAGGATACCATATTGCTGTAAGGGTAACCTGTCTGGCTGAAGAAATGCAGTGTTTTGGTGACAGGGTAACATGCTACACATTCTCGGATCTAATCCTAGCTCTGCCCTTCTGTTCCCATAAGGTTTAGAAGTCAAAAGTAGTTCAGACTTGATCTCTGCATTGGGAGAATTGGTTTTATTCTTTTCACTTCATTTGATTACGGTGTTTTAAGATTCCCTTCTGATTTTCTAGGAAAGCAGCAGCAAAGGGATAAAAACTGGAGTTAGATCTCTTGCTTGCTTTAGTCTTTATTGGTATACTTTACATAAAAAATATCAGGGAAACAAGTTTGAGAATTTACGTAGTAATTGTTAACTATTGAGTTTTGGGCTGAAAACATGATTAGTGTTTCTAATAAGTGTGCAAGCCTTGGCTACTGAGAACTTGAGTGCAGCTGCCCGTTAGGAATGCTTAAAATTAATCAAGAATGTTGCTCTGAAGGAGGCCACTTGAAACAGTTTCGGATAATACATATGCCAAAGGATATCAGTTTGTTGTTAGGGAAAGAACATGGATAATCACTATCTCTGTAAGGCAAAATCTTACTTTATTCTATGATTCTGCCTTTCCTTGATACTAAGTAGGCAGTGATTTGACCCTGCAATGTCCTCTTTCTTGAGATCAGAGGCCAATAGCATGTGCTACTTGGTGATGTGAATTAAGTTCTTCATTGCTGAAGAGCCAGTTGGAGTGGTCAGTCATGTAGGTGTAATGGCAATAGGAGGCTTAGCCTTCTGTTGGTGTTCAGTGCCCTGCTGTGGTATGCTTACCAAAACTGATAGCCTGCAGGCCAGCAGTAAGATGTTGAGTATTGGGCATGTGTGAAGATTTTAATAAGACAGTGTCTATAGCACTGCAGTGTATCAGAGCAACAGCATCAGGGTTCTGAATGCTTCCCAATATTTATATAAGTTAATCTATGATAAATGGCTTAAAATGTGTGAATTAAGTCTTTCTTAGGGGATGTTTTATTGATTTCCTAATGAGAGCACCAAAGTCCTAGTTATTTCTATAAGCTAACTACCCTTATTTCCTTTTTAAAGTGAAACACAATTTTGCTAGTGATTTAAGCACTTAGTTAATGTAAGTCTACAAAGGATTGATAAGACCATATGAGACGAGATACATGAGAGAGTGATCTGTTGAAAGAAAAGAGTTAAGTAAGGGTAAGTTGGAAAGATTTATGAGGGGAAAACTATGTAGTACATCATGTGAGCATTCATCTGTAGCCTTGTTACAGGATTTGTCTTTGGGAGTTGCCTGCTTTAACAGTTAAGAGCTATGCAGCATTCTTTCAGGTTCTGCTCAGTTAACGTTAGCAAGCTGTTTTCAGCCTTCGTGAGAAGACAGAGCAATGCCTGGAAGGCAGCTGCCTTCTGAGGAATTGTGTGTGCATACTCTTCTAGCTGCAAAACACGGACAGCAGTAGTGAGTTCTGGTGTATCCCTCTCTCTGATCACTGAAGTCAAATTACCTATGTTCCTTGGTTTACTGTGTTAAAATTTCAATTGTTTTGTTTCTCTCACCTTGAGACTGACATACACTGAAGCATATCAACAGCCCCCATCAGATTGAGCTCTGGCAGCAAGGTTATCCAACAGTACCATGGGAGGAAAGAGAGGAAAGATGTAAAATAGGACTGCCTGGTATGTGAAACATCCACTGTCCTAAAATACCTTGAAGCTTGAAGATAAAAATGATGAAGTCAGAAACAGCATATGGGCAACTGATAGAACTGTAAGGGGTAGGCTGTTTACAAATGTCACCTGGAAAAGAGTGCCAAGTGGAGAGGGTATGACTTAACAGGCAACCAGAGGTTGCTAGAGCTATCAAATAAATAAGCTTAGTCCTTCTTTTCCTCTGCCCCTAATAATTCATTCCCCTTCTCCTACCTCTAAATGGCCTGTCATTGCTGCCATGGGGATTTGGAGATAAAAAAGCCAATTGAGGAAATAAGCAGAAAAGATTTTTTTTTAATTTACAAACAAATGAATAAACAGAGGTTGAATGCATTTCAATTTGTCTTAAGTCTACAGCAATGATCCTCTGACATGGAATTATACATAAAAATGAAAGCATTTAGTGTATCATCTAAATAGTCTGTTAGGACTTGTGTTCTGAAGCTGTATGGTAGGCTGTACTTCTGCAACAGTAATGTGTGTATGCATGATTATGTTCCTTCATCATTAAAAGCGCAGAGTTTTACCTAGTACAGTATTCTTATTGCTGTTGCATTTTTAGCAGGCTTGAAATTATAAGACAGACATGTTCTGACATGTAAATTGGATGTAATGTGAGTTTGTCTTCTCACTAATGGTGTGAAACTAATCTGAAACTTCTCAGTGTGGGGAAGGGTATAGGTTCCTGTATCTTTTGAGGAAGTTCTCAGAACTTCAGTTGTTTCTGTGATTGATGTTTAAGCAATTGTAAAACTAGTGGTTTAGATTTTATCACTTCTTTACAATGCCTTTCCTATCTAGCATTCAAAAAGTAGAACTTAATCAGACATTAGTGGTAGAGTCCCATTTGATAACTAGTAGCTGTGCTCTTCCTTAAACATGGAAGAGCGTTTAATTTGACTAAACCCAGCCAAGACAAATCTCTTGCAAGGGCTAATGTCTTAAGTTGGGCTTTTAAACTTTGTCTTTTATTGCCCTTGAATGCCTTTACAGCTATATGGGAAAGGGGCTTTACTTTTGGAGTTAAGCTTTCTACTATAAACTGCAGATTTCAGTTGCTGTTCCGTTTCACTATTGAATTTTGGTCTAATTAGTAAATGGTATTTTTCATAATCTTGAACTTTCTTGAGTAATAAAGCATTTGTCTGTTCACTGAGAGAAAAATGCAAGACACTGAAGTGTGCCTGCTGCTCATAGAAAAAGTAATCAACTTTACTATGGTTAGGAAAGTAGTGATAAATAGATAAAAGTTACTATTAAGTTACTAAAACTGTCCTGCCAAAATGATTACCAGATTCTGATGTTTTGTTGAGTTACCTTCACCACTGACCTCTAAGCAAAACTCTGAAACAACTTCAAGCTCTTTTTGAACAAATTTTATAGACAAGACTGACATATCAATGGAACTCTTCAGAGCACTTCAGTAAAGCAGTCAGAAACTCCTGCTGTAAATGAGGGGTTTCAGCTTTGTTATTATTAACCAAAGAAAAGCACAAAGACCAAACTCGTATGCAAGCACAGAACAAAGCAATATGCCTGTCTTTCTAGGGGATGTTTTCAGGCCCATATGTGTCAAAGTTTCAGGTTCTGAAGTACCTTGGAGCTGCTGGTCTCTGACTTCAGATAAGCAGGTACCAGTTCCTTGAGAGTTGGGCTTTGACTCGGAGCATATGGAGGTAGATGAGACTTTTGCTAATTTGGCTTCTGCCATGTAATATTGTCCCAGTGAAGTGTGGTACTGCTTCAAGTGAGGAGAAAAATTAATCTCTGTAACAAGTGTAGTTGCTGAAATTCACGAATTTAATTTCTTTGCCTGTGTCACTGAGGATTTGGTCTATTATGCTGAAATTCATTAACTTTTTTTTTTTAAGCAAGAACAATGTTGCACTTGTTCAGTGCATGCAGAGGCATTGGAGTTTTGCATTGCTGATTATACTGTCACAAGAAAGGAAGAAAAGTAGCAGGGCATATGATTAGGGTCTCCATGAGTTCCAAGAACATTACAGAAAGAGATGTATGGCATCTGAAGTTTCTGTGTGACCATCACTAACAGTTTGAGGATTTCTGCATTATGTGTTATTTGAATGTAGTGTGATGAGAAACAAATCACTTGTCTGTGTATTTTCTGCAGTGCTGCTTCTCGGCTTCTCTTTTCATTTGCTACCACCTTGCCTCTTTCTTCTTTCACAGAATCCGAGTGGAAATCAAACTTAATGCTTGAATGTATATTTTTGAATCAGCACTGATTTCTGTCACTTAAGCAGAATGAAACTGAATATTCCTGGCACTCAAAATGATGGACCAATTATGCTGCTTGTTCTCACTGTATTTGTTGCAGACTGCAGCGTGCTTTCTCTGTGTGCAGTCATTTTCTTAGTTGCATGGAGGGGAGAGCTGGAATGCAAATCTTTCTCTAGGCTGCCTATAAATCTCGATGAGTGATTCTTCAGGGAATAGTTTTTAACACCTAAATTACTTCTCTGCAGCAGCCTTTTTCTACTGTCTGCATGGAATCTAACATCCTGGCTTATGGTGTAAAGGCTTCCTGCCCATGTAGTTTCTAAGATATTTCAAGAATTTTAATGAGAAGTCTTCCAAACTGGAGAAGAGATTGCTTGAAGGTCAAGTTTTCTAGTGGTGCCATCTTTGTCTTAAGAAGTGTGATTCTGGAGTTAGAGAAGATCCAACTTGAGTTCTTGGAGATCTCGTGTAATCTTGAGTAGGTATCTTAAGGCCAGTTCTCCAGTTACCTTGCATTGGAAGTGGCAAAGTTAATGAACAGCAAGCTTTTCAAAATGCCGTATGAAGCTGCCGAGCTTGATACTGTGCTTTCAACAGTACCTAACTTCGTACAGCTCATGCTTAACTGCAGTCTTTCCAATTTGATCCACTTACTTCTGAGACAATAATGCTGTCATGAGTTTGTGCTCTGTATCTTCCCAGTGTCCTTGCTATGTAATTTTTTCCTTTGCCTCAAGTGTTCTCAGCAGTCATCCTAAACTTATGAAGTAATACAATGCCTGGAGAAAGTGTGATGGAATTGTTTGATCTTTGGGTACTGAATCTCCAATTGGTGAGAACTAGGAGCATAAAATACCTCTGGAGGGGGGAGGGTGTGTGTATATATGTAAAAATATGTATAACTTCTTTATTATGTCAGCTGAAGGCCCTGATTCGCAAATAAAATTTGGCAGACAGACTTAGGGTCCTGTGCAAATATACTGCTTAAACATGGGGGTTTCCATTCTGCTCAAGGCATTAGAATGGCAGAGCCATTTAAACAGCAATGTAGGTTATTTGCCTCAAAATCTGTCCTTTAAAACAGGCATAACAGCACTTTCCTACCTCAGAGGGAATTGAGAGAGAGGTCCAATTAAAGATTAAGGGTCTTTTGACATGATAATATGAGGTACCTATAATAACCTATCAAAGGTGCCTGTTGTTCTGGTGTGTTTGTTTATTATAGGTATGATTGCTCCATAAATGTGATGGTAAGGGAATAAAAAAGAGTAAATTCTCAGAATAGTTGAATATATTTATTAATTTACACAAATTTGCACTAGAAGTAATTACATGTGATTGATAAAGCCTTTTACCTCTATAGAGGAAACATAAAACATTCCAAAGGCATAATAAAAGTAGCTTGTTTTTTGTAAGCAGTTTATACTGCAACAGTGAACAGACCACATACTCAGACGTATGTAGGAAGGAAAGAAACATCTGATTTTACAACTTGCTATGGTTTGAAGATTCCTGACCACTCTACACGCAACTCATAAAACTTCAGGTGTTTCTCAAGAAAGCAAGTTTGCATTTTCTTGCAGTTCAATAGGTCTCAATAGTGTTAAGAGTGCCTTAAGGCTCAAGCTGATGCTGGAGCTTCATGATGACCTGATTTTATTGGGACATTGTATATAGCCATATTAAAAAGCACAAATTCTGTCTTAAGAGCATGCCAACTAGAAAGTGTGTGTGAGGAATATAAAGGTGTGAAAGTGGAGTGATTTGCTTGAGGTCATGGAATTTATCTGTTGCCATGTCAAGCACAAACCTGACATTTCCTGAGCTCCAATCCAGAAATATCCGTCTGAGAAATGTTCAGAAAATTTCAGTTTTTTTGGTTTTTAACACTTTTTTTTTATTATTATCAAAAAAAAAAACCAAGTTGAAGTGTGAAGCTTCTCCATATGTATGGGTCAATTAACTGATCTTGCTATCAGTGCTAGGGCTGCAACTATGCATGCTGTCTGGATTTAGCTTGCATTTGTTCTTCAGGGAGTTCCAAGCAGGTTTACTGTGGGCCTTTAGTAGTAGAGGAGCATTTCATCTAGTGTTTCTGATTACTCTGTGGATAAACTTCTTTTTTTTGGGGAGGAGAAAGGGGCTTTTAATAGCCTGAAATGTTTTGCATATGGGGCCATGAGTTTAGATGAGTTCGGAAGAACAACAGGGGCTGTGCTCTAAGTGGCCAACACTGAATTCAGATTCTATTCCTTGGTCTGGCCACAAGCAAAGGCCACATCTTTTTGTCAACACATAGGTGCACATTTAATCCTCCACATAGTGATACAAGGTGGGGAATATTTTATTTGTGGATGCTGATCCACACTGTAGGTTGCATAGGTTTTTGTGTGTATTTTATATACTTGCTCATTCTGAATCCATTGGGGAAAAGGAAGAGAAGGTGTGATAGGAAACCCAACTTAGTGAAAGCTCTAAAAGATAATCTTGTAAAACATTTTATTAAAGCACAGGGGGCATTTTGGCTAGCTGAGACAGATGTTTCTTTCATCAGCAGATGCTACTCATTGCAAGCAAACTCTGTGCTTAATTATGTGCATTGTTTTCATCATGGAAGATAACTGCTATCTAGAACAGGCTGATGTAGTGTTGCTGATCTCATTTCAAAGAATCTGAAGGCATAGTTGTAGTAGTAAAGTCACAATTGCAGCTGACTTGAAAAACTGCTATTTTTTTGTGTAGATATTCTACCAGGATTCAGTATTGACAGGGGAATTCTGTAACAGTCAAAAGAAATAGGGCCACTCATATGATTTCTACTGGAGAAAAAAAGATCTCCAGCATCTGGCATCCAGGTGTTCAATTCGTGTTTTGTCCTTCCTTCCTTGTGGATTTAGAAGAAATTTTCATTATTAGTATCTGCTGTCTTTTTCTTCCTGTAACTGAAAATTGTGTTCTCAGGCCAAGATGTGACTTTAGCCATGTTAAGGGTTTGAAGAAGACAAATCTGAGACTTCATCTAGAATAAAGTAACTGAACTCTTAAATGCTGTGTTTTCTGAAGGCTTGCTCTGGAATAATGAAGTGCTGTTACTCTGTTTTACATAATGAGACCTTACTAATTTTGTTAAGATATGTGATTAAGCAAGAAGAAACTTGCCCATTAGTCATCCTAAAGATCCTGTTAAAGGTTGGGGGCCTGGGGGAAGGTGCTGTTATCAACCTAGATATGAACTGAACCTAGAAATTAAGGTCTTGTCACAGCGTAGTCTTGGACATGAAGCAGAGTTACGAGAAAGAGGAGAGGTCTGACAGCTGCTTGGGAAGAGAGCTGTTGTCTTGCCCACAGGTCCTGTTATTGGTTTGGCAAGGCCTTTCTTGAGAAAGTGACCTGAGAAGGCCCTTAGGAAGAGGTCTGGTGTTCAAGTGCTTGCTAACTGAACTTTCTAGGTATTTCATGTATTGTGCTGGCATCAGTTTTGCTGGTGCTATTTGCAACTCTGCAGATAACATAGCCTTCCTCTCTGGGAAATTTCTGTTATACTGAGGGTTCTCTATGGTGTCTAATAATGCTTATGAAGAAAAAATCAGCATAAACCCATCATGTTATTTATATGTAATGTGGATGTTGTGCTTACTCACTGGCTAGCACAATGTCTTATATTTCCATAAAGCAGGAACACCACACTTTCAGGATTATGGTCAGGTGGACAACCAGCAACTAACACTTTGCTAATTCCTGTTTGGAATTTGAATATCTGGCCAGTATCTTCCCTTCCTCTCCAGTAAAAGTAGATACAGTTTGTATAAATGATTATTTTCAAATGATGCTAACCTGACAGGTTTGCTGAGTGCTCACATAATATACAAGAGCCAATTAAAGCAATTGTGTAATAAAAAATGCATATTATTGTAATCAGTAATTCTGTTCCTAAAACTGTGCATGCATGTAGCTGGATTTAATTGCATGCATTGAAATGAAAGGACTGCTTAATGTTTATTTTGCTGTAGAATTTTATTGCATTTTCAAAGCTATGACAACCGTGTACCAAAACACTTAAAATAGGTATTTAGAAATGAACCTGCTGACTTACAGCTTTGTATTGGTGTCCATGGCTTAAAGGCAGGAGAGCAAGGAACTAAATGCTGTCTCTCTTGGTCTTTGGAGGAATTCAAAATTATTTGAATGCACAAAGGAATAGGAAGATGCAATTAAGAAAGTTAACTCTGTACTCAGACTCTGACTTAAGGTTCATGAAGTCTGCTGTTGAATGGACTTCAACTTTCTTCTGTGCACAAACAGCCAGAACTTTGATAAGGGCACAAAAATGCATAAATTCAGTCCTCTTTTCCTTAGTCCAGCTCAGTAGGCATCGAAAGTGGCAACTGAGAAAAATGGTACTCAGTCATGGATTGAAGAATGATCAGGGCAGATGGTAACTTCAGAAAAACAAGCTGCCAGATTCTAACCTGCCAGTTCAGAGCATGGGCAAGCTGCAGCTTTAGAGAGGCTTAACACTGCCAAACTTGAAAGGTTTTTATAGGACTGAATAAGAAACATTCCTGACAGCTTGATAATTTCCAGTCTCTGCTCAAAAGCAGATGGATGTAAAAGCTTTTTGACTTAACAGTTGTTTAAAAATGTTGACAAAACAGTCTTTTTTTCATTGAGCAAATAAGTTTTTTCTGCGTGGCTTGAGTCAAATCCTAAGACAGCCTTTGGTGGGAAATGCCATCCAAAATCACTTGGGAAAGGGAAAAATGATTAAAGGAGATCTGAAACATGGAAAATGTTAGGTTGCTTTGCCTATTGGTGCTGGCAGTTTTAGTGAAGTGATAGTCATAGCATAGGGAACCTGGTGCGGCAAGGACTTGTATGTCCATCTTTATGTAATGCATATTTATGTGAAAGGATAGAGATCGAAGTCTCTTAAATCAAGTCTGTGGTGAAGCATAGGCCCTTGCAGGGCCAGAAATTAAAGCAGACAGTTTTGTGGGGGCTTTGTTTCATTGTTGTGTATTATTGTGCTTTTAATATTGTTTTATTTTTTATGAAAACCCAGGAGTATAACCTTAAGATAATTGTAACTATTGGTGTTGGAAGGCATTGACTGTAATAGTTTCTTAAAACTGCCCAAATTGTGAGGCAGTCTAAAGAAATGCTAGCGAACTGTACAGATACTGCCTTATCTGTTGAGCTCCAGTTCTGTGAGCTGAAAAAGAGTAACCTGTGTTCAATGAACAGCATCTTAAAGTTTCAGCAACTCTTCTGTAGATTCTTGAGGAAACCAGAGGAAAACTGGGATTCTTACAGAGGAAATAGCTGCCACAAAAGTGAGGGGAAAAGTTGGGATTAGCTCTCAGAGATTACAGAAAAGGTTAGTCTTTTTATTGGTCCAAGGAAAAGGGTGAAAGTTAGGTTGAACAGTATTTTATCTGAATTGATTCTCTCAACCCAGCTATAAATCAAGGCTTGAATAGTGTACTAGTGAGTATGAAATACTGAGATATAAATCACAACTTCAACACTGTTCCTGTGAGTATAAAACACTTGATGTTGTACAAGTCAAGGCTCAAAAACTGTCTGTATGAAAAGCTTGGAGAGATAAATGGTTGCACTTGAACATTGACTGGAATATAAAACAGGGTTATACGTCTCATTTCAACATTAGTTCTTGAACACATGTGTACATCAATTGCCAACTCAAATTGAAATACTCCACTCTCATACCTGCCTGCTGAGATGGCAAACACTTCAAAACTTATTTCCTGTATGCAGCCTCCTTACAAATGAATTTCTGGTGTGTGTTGTACTTCACATGGAAGAAAGGGATATTCTTTTGATACTAGAAGGAATTTGTATATTTTGGCATCAAATATAATGAGCATATCTCCCATCATTAAAAAATATATTGAACTGAAGGAAGGCAGCTGCTTTTTGTCTACTTGAAAGGTGTCATGTTTTCAGGTGGGGAATATGTTGACCTAAGCTTTCTTGACAATCTGTTTTGAAGAAGGATTGTGTCTTGTTTGCCAATCAGTTTACTTTGGCTAATGTTGATTTTTTTTTTTTAACTTGCCTTTCTATGGGGGGCATTGTTTGCCTACTCTGCTGGAGAATACTGATCAGGGATTTTGTTTTGGGGTCCCCCTTATTCACATAAAGGAAGTCAATTGCTTGTAAGGGTTCCATATCAATTCAGTGAAGCATTTGTAAATTCTGGACGGAAACTGGGTAATGCATGTGGTTGTGGAAGAAATAAAAGCATCTCTTAATGACTGTGAGCCTGATTCGTGGCCTCATGATCCAGCTGCCCTTAAAGTTGTCAGTTTCCTTCAGGCACTGGAAGAATCAAGAATGAGGTATTGTAATTTGTTTTAACTCATTTTTTTCTTCCTTTCCTATAAATGGCCCTGGTTTGCTAAAGAGGGCTTGTGTGATCACCTGGTGATTTAGTAAAGAATACTACAGAAAAGATGAAATACCAGTACTGGCAATCTTCCTGAAAACTTCCTGTTTGTTATTAAAATTATGTTTACTTCCATATTGCTGGAAGGTAAGTCATGGTAAAGTTTTATTAGTTCCTCTCAACATTTTGTTAGTAAGCCAAAGATGTTTGCCATCTTTCTGGTACAAATAAGAGTGAGATTTACTGTGGTGTGCCATCTGTGCAAGGTAGGAGGCATCAACTTGTTTTGCTGTAATACCTTGACTCCCAGTTGAATTACACTCCCAACTCTGTGTTGCAGAGATGCATAACAGTCTTTGCTCTGAAGAGTTGTAGTTTGAACAAGGTAAATAAGTCAGGGTGAGTGTTCTTTGTTTAGCTGCCTAAGTTCTTTGAAATAGAGGACAATTGTAACAGTGCAAAAATCAGAGAAGCCTAAAGAAATTACTAAGTACCACTGCGAAAATCACAGTACCTCTCCAGCTATGCATAATTAATTTCTTACTGTACTTCTTCTCTGTCTTCTTAAAAGGATAAGTAGTTTTCCCTAAAAGAGAAGTTTAATCTTGCTTATGAGTGCAGAATGGAAATTTATGGGTAATTGGCAATTTCAGAAGATCTCATTAGTTAAGAGTATATATTTTTGTAATTGCTGCATTGAACCCTTTATAGCAGGTAACTTCATACCCTTTTTTTAATCCTCTCCTGTTGCATGTTCTAATTTCTGGATATCCTAAACTTTTCTCTTTACATAATCTTTCTCAGATCTGAGCTGAATTTAAAGCAGGAGAAAAACGTACATGCAGATTCTGCCTTGCAGGAAGGCTGCCAAGCTAGTGTCATCTGTGTGAAGTCATTCTAACATTGAAAGGTATCAAAAGAACATGACTGCAGCTCTTCTGCTACCTTTCTCCTTCCCTTTTGCTTTTGCTCATGTGACTAATACTAGGGATATGTTAAGACTACGTATTAAGTTTCTGTGCATCCTGATCACCTGGGCTCTAAAAGCTGTTAGCAACTGGCCTGAAGTGAAGAAACCATGCTTTCAGGCCAGCTGGAATAAACCTAGCATTTTTGCAACTGCGTTTACACAACATTTGTGCTGAAGTGTGGTATCACAGTTTAGTAATCATCTTAACAAACGTGGGAGTCATCCAGGAAAGATGAGATAATTGTATATGCTGTAAGTAATGCAAAATTAAGAAAAACCCCAAAACTCATAAATGACAGTAGAAACAACAGTTGTTGAGACATAAAACTTCGTAGACTGAAATATCTTTATGGACCTTTCATCATATGACTTCAAATGAGTATTTTCTTTAAGTATCAAATCCACAAATTGCCTGGCTCTACCAGTGGGTTTGTAAATATGCATTAATGACAGGATTGTGGATCGTAAGTTCTGCTCAGTTCCTACTGGGTATGTGATGTGTTTTCTGCTGTGAAATCTTAAGTGACAGCTTTGAGAATTAGGCATCCAAGTGTTCCCCTGGAACAGGATGAATACTCTGGACTTTCTTCTTCACAAGAGGAAGCATCTTTCAAAAACCAAATGAGCTCAGAGGCGATTAGTGACCAAAATGGAAGTTTAGGTCGAGTGGAGTTCTAAGGAAAGAACTCATGTGATGGCTGAGGAAAGGAGGGAAGACTCTTCAAGGTTTAAGAGATCAGTGTGTGCATTTGTGGTAAGTATCACCCTGGAGATCCCAGACTCTTACTATGGACATCACAGAGCAGCAAACAAGAGATTTCTTTTTAAGAGGAGGAAAAAGGTCTCAGTTTCAAATGGTTGCTCTTATTTGAAAAAGGTACCTTGGAGAAGTGCATGTATTGTACCTTTCCCAGAGAGGTATCATTTTAGAAGCAGTACTGTGTCAACTGTGTCACAAATCTCATCAAGACAGGCTTGGAGGTAAGAAGCAAAGAACACTGGTTATTCTTAGATTGCTCAGAGTTGGAGTGTTTCTGGTGGTTTTTCAAGCTCAATCCTCACCTAGAATTTCTACCTGAAGGCTGACCCTCAGCTGGCAGCCTTTTAATCTTTTTTCCTTGTTTGGGTTTTTATTTTCCAGGTCAGTATTTTAGCAGAGAATTAGCACACAAATTCATGCACACAAATTACAGCTGGCTCCAAATATAAATGCAGAGTGGGTGTTGTTTCCTGTTTGAATTTCTGAATAGATCTCTTCTCTAAACCCCCCCGGCTTTTACAGTGCCTAAATTTGAGTTAGCTCACTAAGAATCTATGCTAATGTCATCTTATATCATGGACTCAAGTGTATTTATGCTGTATTGGTTAATTCAGATTAACTCAACTATTCCGGCTATTGGTATTCACAAGTAGGAAAATCACATTTAGCTAGCACATTGCAGTTCTATTAGTGCAACTACTGAAGCATGAAATAAGTCCCCCAGCCCCAGTTAAAATTGAAACAGCAAGAAAGACTGCAGAATCAGTTTGTTTTCAGTACAGCTTTACCAAATATGCAAAGGCATCACTGGCTTTACCAACCTTATCCCTCCTCTTGTGTCATTAATAATCTGACTTATGTAACTATGCAGCAGCCTTGATAAAGCTGTCTGAACACTTTGGGGAAGTAAGGTAGGATTATAACTGCATTTTACTTATACATCATCCTAACAGTTGAAGAATAATGAACTTCATGGAGAATCTTATTTCTAAATCTGAAGAACATTTTATGTGGAGTCCTTAAATGGCCATCATCCGACTACCAGTGCGCAGGTCAGGTGCATCGTAGGAGCTTACAAGTCTATTAAGATTGAGTATTTCCTAGGTAAATGAATCTTTTAACACACTGTTCGTTATCAGTTGTGATCAGAAAATGGGTGAGCTGAATCTCCCATTACTGTGAAAATATTTGATATACTCAGTAAGAGGAAACTAAATACCTTCTATAGCTTTTGCTGGTTTAAATGTGTCAAGGGGCTCTAGGTCTAATGGGTATATCTGCCTTATGTGATACAACATTTTCAGGGTGCCTGGAAGTTCCTGGATGTTGCATAGCTGCATACTATTCTACAACTGTGCTACTACTGTACCTTTTCTAAGATGCAGTTGGAGCTGGGTTGGGTATCTTTGCAGTGGTACTGAG
The DNA here is from genome assembly GCA_024733675.1 of Psilopsiagon aymara. Classification (NCBI taxonomy): domain Eukaryota; kingdom Metazoa; phylum Chordata; class Aves; order Psittaciformes; family Psittacidae; genus Psilopsiagon; species Psilopsiagon aymara. The sequence goes on along the minus strand of JANRGW010052326.1, from coordinate 34,242 downwards.
AGATACCTCATATTGAAGTACTAACCCATGATGAGGGCCAACACTTGAAGTTCATGCCATCTTTCCATGCGACAGCCCCTGTGAAGCATAATACAGTGTATTTAGCCCTTCTTCTTCTCATATGGAGTTATGAAAGTTATTCTTAAGCTTTGTGCTGCAGCAGGTCACTTCAGGACCATTGAGTGCCTGGTCCTGACCTCAGTGAAAGAAGCTTGTACCTCTGTTACACAGTGGAGCTGCTGTTCTCTTTTTCCCTTAAATGTGGCTTGCTTCCTTGGGAAGCCTCATACAGCTCTTCTAGTTAATGAGCAGTAACCTGGACAAAGCTTAATTAACTGTTCTGTGCAGGCATAGGATCTTTGGGGTAAGAAATCCTTTCAGGATTTGGATCTATTTTTCAGATTGAATGGGATGAGTTGAATATTCTGCTGCTTTTATTCTTCAGCCTATTAGCTCTGCTGAAAGTGCATGCTATGTTGAATTAAGAGCAATTCAGCTTTACACTTGCCTTTTTTGTCAGCTAGAAAAAGACCGATTATCTGAATTTGGTAAACAAAATTCATGTACACTTGAGGACAAGTTTTGCTTGTGTCTTTATTCCTGTGTCTTCAAGTAAAGATAGACATGTGCATGTTACTGAAGGCAAAATGTTTTCTCTGGGGACCTGTCCTTTATGGTTTATGAAATCAACCTTTGTGTGAGTGGACAAAGAGCTGCAGGAGATATTTTGTCAAATTGGAAAAGCAAGTTTCTTTTTACAGTACTGGAAGATGGAAATCGGCGAATTCCAAGGGTGAAATAATATGCAATACAATGCAAGTGGTGTATAACTTCAACTAAAAAGGAGGTGCCTGTAGGGAGTGCTGAGGCAAATAGAAACTGGCTGTCTGAGATGAACATTGTGATGCTGCTGTTAATGCAGACTAACCTGGATGCAGGAGAATGAAGCTGTATGCATTCCATTTAAATATTTTTGTTCCAAATTCCAAGTAAGCTAGTTTGCATCTGCATAGGAATCATTCTCTTTTGCATGTGTGCAACAGCCTTGGTCAAAGAGGGGAAATGTGCTTTAAAACCAGTGGGAAGCTACCACCCTATTTCTTGTGCAAGCATCCTGTTTGCCTTTGGGTACTGCTCTGGGCATGGTTTTAGGAAAGGGCTGCTAGTGTGCAGCTTCTTTAGTTCTTCCTGCCAAGAAATGCCAGGTATTTCTTCAAGGGCAGGCAGGTAGGTACAGGGTTCAACCCAGTAGTCTGTATGCAGCTGTTCTTAAAGGTAATCAGAACATGGGATAGGCAAGTTGAAAATCTCATGACTAAGTTAAACAAATCTAGGGAGTGGGCTGAAAAGCTTTAGAGAGTAAAATCAGGAGAGGGTGGAAGCAGTGGAACTACTGGCTCTGGAACAATATAGTGTTGGTGCTCAGGGGCAGCTAAGGGGCGTGAAGACAACAGAGTTGGGAAATTCCTGCTCCCCTGACGAAAGCTGTGAAGTGATATGAAGTGACATGCAGGTCTGCCCTGTGTACTCTCCCAAGCAGTGGGACTGCTGTTCCTCCACTTCCTACTGTCATTTTGTTCTTCAGGTTTTATTTATGTTTCAAAATATATATTTTTTGCTGTGCAAAGATACAGTATAGTATAAAGAGTATATTTTTGCTGTGCAAAAATATAGTACAGTACAGTACTCTAAAACCTCTCTAAATTGTCAGTTTCTTCTGAAAGGGGGAAAGACACAAGTGCTATACAGAACTTAAGTAGACTGGGATGCTTCTGGAACTGTCTTTCACATCTCTGAGCAGATGTGTTCTCTACTTGTCTTTTCTTACAGTTTATGCCTAAGTACAAAACAAGGCAGACTGATCATACATGCCTTGCTTTCCTAGCTGTTAGGCTGTATCACTACAAGGTGTGATAGAAAACAAATAGCAGCCTCATGACTGATTTTTCTTGCTTTTTTCTTTGTTAGAAGTAAGGATTTAATTTAAACCACTGCACTGAAGGCTTTTTTCCCCCCTGTAATTCTTTACTTTGATGTATTGAGTCAGCAACACATGGAATAAAGTAAATTGAGAGAAAATGAGAAGATCCAATTGACTTCTCAGATATAGGACTAAATCCAGCTTGCATTTAACTGTTCCTCTGATAATAAAACAGCCACTATTGTTTTTCTTTTAATGTTTTGGAGTGAAGTTGGCTTTATCAAGATGTTCCAGGCAAAATCCAGTCCCCACTACTCCATTTAGCTTGGAGAGTTGAGTAATCACTGGGGCATTTGAGCTACCATATGGCAAAGGGAAAGCTATAAGCTGATTACTGAGAGTGCAGAAAATTAATGTTTTAAAGTTCTGAGCAGAGAGATAAGGGTTTCCTGAAGATATGCTGAGATTTGATGTTCTTTCTTGGCCTTATCAAATGGTTGCTGAAGCTGCCCCTTCTGTTCTGAACTATGATGTAATCCTGTTCTGCTGTGAAAGATCTGAGCTATTGATTGGGTTGTTTTTCCTGTAACATATAGCTGTTACTGCCACTAAAAATTCAGCTAGTTACAGGTTGATAGGCCTTTAACAGAGGGTCTTTATTATCCCTAGCAGGAGATGTCTTGGCATTAATAGCATCCATGCAAAAGCTGTAAAAGTTGATGGTTTAGCTGTGTAAGTTGCAGTTCAAGGAGGTCTTGGGCAAGTGCTGTTTTTTGCTGGTCTAGAAGGCTCAGCTAAGACAATAGAAGTGTTCTGAGAAGGTGTGGTGGTTGCTTGGTAGAGTTTGCTATCAAAATGGCAGAGGGAGAAGGGAAGTGATGCAGTCAAGCACTCAAGCTTTGTCAACAGGAGGAGGTCATTAGTGAAATACCATTTAGTCTGACAAAGACCTTTATTGAGTGCAGCCATTATCCTAATGCTGCCAGATCCACCACTACTCATCTGACTCCACTTAGATCTCTGTGTTAATAATTGATCTAGGCTATTCCATGAAACCACTGAGTCTCAAGTTGCAACAAGCTGAGAGAATGTGTAGGGAATTACATGCTATCCCAGTCCCTATGTAGGTGTCTGCTGTTGGCTGATGTTGGAGCAAAGATACTTTCATGGACCTTTGGTCTGACCTTAAGCAACAGAACTTTGTGTGTTAAACTTGACATTTATATACCCGAGGTATAGCCAGGTTTTTATTTACTTTTAAATCTGGGAGATGGTGTCATAGAAACAGGCTGTCAGACATCTTGGCAGATTAGTATTTTAGGACTACATCTATTTACTTTGTCTACATGCTTAAAAAAACCAAAATAGAATCATAAAATAGTTAGGGTTGGAAAGGACCTTAAGCTCATCCAGTTCCAACCCCCCTGCCATGGGCAGGGACACTTCCCACTAAACCATGCCACCCAAGGCTCTGTCCTATCTGGCCATGAACACCGGCAGAGATGGAGCATTCACAACTTCCCTGGGCAACCCATTCCGGTGCCTCACCACCCTTATGGTAAAGAATTTCTTCCTCATATCCAATCTGAACTTCCCCTGTTTCTGTTTGAACCCGTTACCCCTTGTCCTACCACTACAGTCCCTAATGAGGAGTCCCTCCCCAGCATCCCTATAGCCCCCTTCAGATACTGGAAGGCTGCTATGAGTTCTCCACACAGCCTTCTCTTCTCCAGCTAAAAGCTGTGCTTTAAGATATATCACAATCGCAACTTGAATTGTACTCTACCCCAGTATCCACATCAAAGGTGACATACCTTGATGGGAATTTTAGTCCCCTCTCAAAAGCTGCCCTAACAAAGTAATTTTTCCACTCAGTCATAGTTATTTTCAGGGGCTTGAGAGTAATAAATGCTGCAGAGGAAAGGGAATTGGTCAGGATGACCAAATAGAAATTTTTCTGTCTACTGCCAGCGGGATTCTTTCAAGAAGTCATGCAGCCTGAATTCAGTGGTGGAAAGTCAGTGAAGTTGCAGCATGTCTCTGGGTGGGAATAGTGGATAGAACTAGTTCTGCTTATTACTGAGGTCTGTCACTGTCCTGGGTTCAGCAGTAGCAGTCATTTTTCTCCTCTTAGCAGCTGGTGCAGTGCTGTGTTTTTGACTTTCGGCCTGGGAACAGCACTGACAGCACCGATGTTTTCAGTTACTGCTCAGTAATGTTTGGTCTGACCAAGGACCTTCTGAGCCTCATGCTCTACCAGAGAGGAGGGGAAGCCGGGAGGAAGCAGAGACAGGACACCTGACCCAAACTGACCAAAGAGGTATTCCATACCACAGCACTTCATGCCCAGGATGTAAAAACAGAGGGCAGAGATCTGGAAGCGTAGGGGTTCACTCCTGGGGTCGGGCTGGGTATTGATGGTGAGCACTTGTACTCTTTCCTTGTATTTCCCTTATCATTATTACTGGTGGTAGCAGCAGTGGTTTGTGTTATGCTTTAGTTACTGAACTGTTCTTATCTCAACCCTTGGGAGTTGCATTCTTTTAATTCTCCTCCCCGTTCCCCCAGGAGCTGGGGGGAAGAAAGAAGGGGGAGTGAGTGAGTGAACTGCTGGAGTTATAGTGGCTTGAACCATGACAAACACCTTGTGCATTGGTCTGAAATCTGAATTGCAACATCTGCTCCTTAAACATGAAAGTCATTTGGTGTTATTTTGACAGCACTGCAGATAATACATGAAACACGAAGAATGGGTAAGATGACTTCTAAATGAAAGCACTCAACTGGGGGCAGGTACCTCGGAATATTTAGCTCAGTGTAAGTGGGACCTACCCAAAACTTGCAATTCAGTTCATGCTGCTGTGTTCTTAATGTCTTACTCCACTGTCCTTTAAGGGTCATGCAAGTTGTAAAATTGCTTTGTATTGGTGTGGCCTAGGAAACTAGGATTTGTTCACATTTAACTTAACCTGATCAGCCTAATGGTACTAGCATTCTACTTCCTGGTTCTTTTCTGAAATGCAGGAAGTACTTTTTTCATGTAATCTTTGGATCCTGTGTGATGATTGCGCTAATGGGGAGTATATAATACTGTGCAACGGAGGCTGGTCTTTGTTATGAGTAGTACTATGTACATTTGATGCCTCCCACCTCTACCGTTGGGCATACAGACCCAAAGAGTTCCGAGTGTGAAGCTTTTGACTGTGAAAGCAGTCATGCATCTGAGCTTGGATTTTTAGGGCCCTTGTGAACTTTTTGGAGTGTTAGTCTGAGTGAGATCAGTGTCTGTTGCAAGTAGATATGTTACAGGGTACAGAACCAATTAGACTGGTATAGGGGCTGGAAAGAAAAGATGCAAAGTTCTTAACCTTGATCATGTTTTGCTTTTAAGTGTAAATATCTTCAGAATAGAGATATAGAGGTTTAGTAACTTACAGTTCTGAACTTGTAATTTGAGCCTCTAGTGCTGTCTGCATGTCGTCTTCTCTGGCCCTCTGCTCAAAGCAGAGTCAGTAGGATCAGGCTGTTTAGACGCTTGGCAGATTTTGGATATCCCAAAGCATAGAGATCACACAGCCTGCCTGGACCCTTGTTTCAATATGTCTCCACTTCCAGAGTTATTTTTTTTACTTAGGAATAGACTTAATTTATAGCTAAAGTGACGCCAGAGAAATTAATTACACAAATACTATTTTAGGTTTAGCTAAATCCAGATACTGTGTGTTTCTGGAATGCAAGTAAATCTAATTTTGCAGAAGCTTTACTTTTGGCCATAGCTCAGCCGGGAGCAGAGTATTTTAGCCCGTTCAGAGTTCATGAATAGTTAGCATAGGATTTAGATGTGGAGTTCACAGATCCTACATACACAGGGATGTATCCTTGGGTTTGTTTGGGAGCATTATCCTATATGGGTTACTTCACCTTTGATAATCAGTACTGGAACAGGTCACAGTATGGATTGAATTCAAATGTCTAACAATCTGTTATGTGCTTCCTTAACAGTGGTCAGAGAAATACAAAAATGAATTGGTTGTGGCTACAGCTAAAGCTGCCTCAAAGACTCCCAGCCTTTTTAGCCAGGGATATTTACAAGGCTCAGGATTTTTTAGCTTGAATTCCTGTATAATAAACCAGAAAGGATTCATGGGAGACATCTTGGACTCATTCTGCTTTATGTGCATTGGGATAAGCCTTGGCATTGGAATGCATTTTCTCTTAGCTTAAAAATATTTTTAATGGAAGAGGACACAGGTTCTGGCAAAATAGGATGGCAAACTAGCCCAATGGCTTGTGTAATGTATAAAAAATCCTGTGGTTTGTAATAGCAGAGCCAACCTGTAAATTTAGCCCTAAATAGCAAAGAAATAATGGAAACCCACATATGGGGAGAGGTATGATGTCTTGCTGGGAAGAAGGCATTTGAATTAGTTGCTGATTTTTTAAGTGACTCATCTTAAAGTACTGGAGGCAAGACTATGCTGAGGGATGGACTGCATGGCCAGAGAGAGCCCTTGTGTGTCTGGATGTGTCAAAGGCAGTACACCTGCAGAGCTGCAGCTGATTGTCTGGCCATGCTCTGATAAGGGCATAAGTAAGATTCATGTCTTTATCTTAAAAGCCTGAGTCACATTGAAGACAAATTTATTGCTTCTACCTTATGGGTTAGGACTGATGAAGTGTTTTAAGCTATCATACACATACTCTCTCACCTTTTAATAAAAGGCTTTGTTGAAGGATTAAAGTGTAAACATGTTTACTGTAATGAGGCGTCAGTTGCTGTAATAATGAAGCTTGAAAGGTTTGGGTTCTGGTACCAATGAGCTTTCTGCTTCTGAAAAGATAAGGCAGTTTCTTGCTGAGTAGAATTAGCTGAATGGCAATGTTCATGTGTTTGATAGTGGTGGGCCCCTGACCAGTGACTGCTGTCTCCTGGAAGAGTCACTTGAAGTCAGGGTCACAAAAAATGCTTCTATTGAAGCATAAAAAAACCCCTATGTCATTGGTTTAAGCCCAGCCATAACTCAGAACCACGCGATTTCTTTCTCACACCTCCCCTTCTTCCCTCCGTGCTCCCGGAGGAATGGGGAGGAGAATCGAAAGGAATTTAACTCCCAAGGGTTGAGATAAGAACAGTCCAGTAACTGAGGTATAACACAAACCACTGTTGCTACCATCAATAATAATAATGACAGTGGAAATAACAAGGGAAGAGAATACAACCGCTCACCACCCGTTACCCAGCCCGACCCAGCAGTGAACCCACCCTTCCAGGTAACTGCCCCCTGGGCATGACGTGCTGTGGTATGGAATACCTCTTTGGTCAGTTTGGGTCAGGTGTCCTGTCTCTGCTTCCTCCCG
>JANRGW010052326.1:3347-26863 GCA_024733675.1 Psilopsiagon aymara | reverse complement strand
TTACTGAGCAGCAACTGAAAACATCGGTGTTATCAGCGCTGTTCCCAGGCTGAAAGTCAAAAACACAGCACTGCACCGACTACTAAGGAGAAAAATGACTGCTACTGCTGAACCCAGTACACATATGAAGATGGTCAGAGTAGAAAACTTGTATTCTCTTTCCCCTTTATCTAATTAGGCCCTAATGTTTCGCTTAAAAGTCAAAGTGTGTTTTGCTGTTAAAACCAGCAGTCTGGTGGCACTGAACTGAGAACAGAAGTCATCTGCCTGTTCTTAACAAGTGCAGCTTGCTTCAGCTGGGCTTTCTGTAGCCCTGTTGTAAATCCTTCTTTTGGGGTATGTTAGAGCAAACTGGTGGTGTGGAAGCTGTGGGTATGTCAACAAGGTCAGGAGCTCAAGAACTAGCTGCAGTGTATGTTCCAGCTAGCATCTGAAGTGAATAAGAGCACAAAAGACTTGTATGTTATCACAAGAAAAACTGTTTAGTGACTTCGTCCCCTGCTGCTCCTTCCTGTATCTTCTCACAAGAAGTCAGTGGTTGAAAATTACATTAGTTAAGCCTGTTGATTTTGGACTGGCTGGCTCATGTCCAGGCCTGGGAAATAGCTGTGTGCAATGACTGAAACCTTCCTTAGGGAGAAGCTGAATTTTGGAATAGCTACCGCTGTATGGTGGTGATATGTCTCAAGTGTAATTCCCATTCCAAGCAGGTCAAGGGCATCAACATTCATTTTATGTTCAATGCTATCTCTTTACTCACACTGTTTTGAATCTTTAACCTAATCCCCTGCCTTAGACTTCATCCCAATCCTAGATATCTGCTTTCAGTCCCATGTGGCTATTTCTTTGTCTTTGTGCTAGGCTTTTTTCCATCTCTTTAGCTCTTTTTCTAGAGAGATTGCTTTCAGTGAGTCTTTACTGTGTCTTATCTTGTTGTGCTCTGCCAGAAACACCCTTACAGTTGATGGTTGCTGTTTGGTACACGCTTCTATATTCTGGTTCCTTCAATTTTTGTTGCTCCCCTTTGTATTACATTTTGCTGCCTGAACACATGTACTGCCTTTCTGGAGATTTCTCCTGACACAAGTCTCGTATGAAATGCAAGTTGTGCTTCTCCATTGGGGAGGGCTGTCACTGCCCAGGAGTTGGTGTGTACCTTTACCACTGCTGTGTGTGTGTTACTAGTTTGTGTGTGCTGATATATGCTCTCCACAGCTACCTGAATTCACTCTCTGCAACTGCCTGAAAGGAGGATGGAGGGTGGAGGCGGCTGCTTCCTTCTCCCAAGAAACAAGTGATAGGAGAGGTGGTAATGGCCTCAAGCTGTGCCAGGGGAGGTTTAAATTGGATATTAGGAAAAAATTCTTTTCTGAAAGGGTGCTCAGGCATTGGAATAGGCTGCCCAGGACAATGGGGGCATCACCATCCCTGGAAGAGTTCAGGTAATGTCTAGATGAGGCCCTCAGTGGCATGGGTTAGTGGTGACTTGGCAGTGCTGGGATAAACGTTGGACTTGATGGTCGTAAAGGACTTGTCCAGCCTACTTGATTCTATGGTAACTTAAATCTACTTGTAAATATCTATCAGTTTTCCTGTACAGCTTCTCAACAGCTAATTACAAAAGTGATAGAGTTGTAATGTTCGTACGTTTTGCAGTAACTGTGTGTATCATGCCATGTATCAGCATGTTTTATGTGGAAGTGCTGCGTCCAGTAAGCTATCTGATGTAAGTTCAGCATGCTGGAAAATATAGCATATGAGTTTTAAAACTTGTCCCCGCTGTGGGTTGTGGCTCCGCATACACAGAGAATGGTGACAAATCGGGATATCATAGAAGAGATGGCAAGGATAGCAAGAATCGCAGATTAATAGAATGGTTTGGATTGGAAGGGACCTTAAAGCTCATCCAGTTCCAGCGCCGTACCATGGGCAGGGACACCTTCCACTAGTGCAGATTGCTCAAACCCCATCCAACCTAGAATCCTTATTTGGAAGCATTTCAGAGTTAAGCATGGAATTCTCAATAGCAAATTGTCAAAGATGTGGGATCTGCCAAACCAAAGAGGAAAATAAAAGCCAGTAGAAGAATACCTGATAAGAAAGCAAGCAAGAGGGCAACTTGGCTTTAAGGTCAGGAAGGTGCAAGCCTCTACCAAGTCAGAAATAAAAGCGTATTCATTACTGACTTTGAAGCTTTTTATTCAGTGGCCTGGCAATCAGTAAGAGCAACAGGATTTCTTATTTTAAACAGTATCAACCTAATGCTGGAAGTGATTTCAGTGAGACTCAAAAGCATTCTACTTAAATGTTTAAATATTTCCTGAATACAGTACACAAAATCTTTTATAATAGTAAAATGCTGTTTGTAATAGTAAAATGTAAGTGATCTTTTGGTGGTTTTTTCCATTCCTGTAGTGAATGCCAAAATACTCCCTGTGAGCAAAAATGAGTCCCAAAAGTGGGACAAGAATAGTTTATATTCCCATCATACTGAGACACTTGGCCATGTGCTCTGCAAGCATCTGGCTGTAATAGTTTCCTGGAACTGTCCTGAATTTCTGACCCTGAAGAGATGATTTCTAAGTATATCAAAGTTTTCTGTAAGCTCACTGCTTTGTGCTGTTAGTACCTGGGTGATTGGCCTATGTTTCCACCTGTGAGTGCCTAAGAATTGTTTGGGTAGATGTCTTTTTCTGTTCAACCTGTCTGGTTAACTTCATATAGAAAAGCTGCGAAGTAACTGTGCACAAACCATCATAATCCCTATTAGCTGGTATTTCTGTTTAGGCTTCTCCTCTGTTTTACTCCGTTGCCTTAGGAATATATAAGCAAGATTGTTAGAGTGGAAAATTGCCCTAAATTTATGCAGGATTGTTGTGTTTTGATCTCAAAAGAAATGCAAACCAAGTAGCATGAAGTCGGATGCATGGCTCTTCATGAAATGCAGTTGTGGAAATACAATGTGAAGGAATAGCAAGGGACTTGAAACTTGAGAAAGACGTGTTCTTTTTGATTTCTGCGGTAAAGCAGACAAGAGGAGCAAAGCAACATATTGCATATGCTTGTCTACAGCTTAATGCTGTTCGGTCGTGTTTTTGTTTGCAGCAGTGGGACAGAGCTGATTAAGCTCCTGTAAGCCAATTGGACCGTAATTCATCTTCTGAGGTGTTCCTTCTCAAAAGCAGAAGCCATTTTCTCTGGTGTATTTTAAAGATCTGCTTTTGTGTTCTGAGTTAGCTGAAAAATGCCTAAGTGCTGACTTGAACAATGATGGAGTGCAGTTCTCTGTCTCGGGAAGGTGCAAACCTGCTCTAATATTTGGGTGAAGCAGGGCTAGCTCCTCTCTCATTTCCCTGTAAAGAAGTTGTGTATTGTGCTTCTCCTAAGCCACTGACTATCTTTATTTTATCTGCTTGCTGTAGGTCAGGTGAACAAGATGTATTGCTTGGAAATTCCTGGACTCTGGTAATCTGTGCTGCTGGAATGTCTCTGGAAGGGTCAGGTGGGAGCTTTTCTGTTTTGTGTTAGGCCCTGAACATTTCGAATGAGGAAGACTAGCTTTGTTTTGAAGCAACCTTTTGCTACCACTGGTCTTGTAGGAAACTTAACTGTTCTGAGAAATTGTTCCATTTTATTCTTGTGAGGGGCTGAGTTTTGAATTCATTTAACAGAGCTGGGAGTTTTCTCTGAAGTAAAAATGGAATACTTAATTTGTCTAGTAATCTGAAAAGCTCGAGAGACCTCTGGGACTCTTCTTAGTCTGCTTGTCTGACTGCCTTTTTAGTCTTATTCCTATGTGGAAGTTTTCAAGGGATTAAAATGAATTGTCTGTGCTAACGTTCACCCATACTCCAATCGGCTTCTTTCACTGTAGATTGTTGTCCAATGTGAAATCAAAGAATACTCAACGTGCTTCTATTTGTTCTCTGGAAAGGGTCAGTCAGTAAAAAGTAACCAGCCCCTGGTTTAGTAAAACAACATGTCAGGAAAAGCACCAGCCAGAAATATTATCTCAAATTTAAATGCATTGATTTTAAGGGAAATGCCTAGGTTCAGTAGACAGTGACTGGAGGTTTATGGAAACATTTCTCTTTGAAAGCAAGTCTAATTTCCATATAAATATGATGGTTGGAACATACTGCATATTGTTTGCAATAGTAATATAGTTTACTCAATGAAGCTATTGTTTTCCAATAAATAAATATATATCGTAGTGAAAGGGAAATAGTTTGGGAAATAGAATAGGCATGATACCAGTGATGTCCTTCCTCGGCTAACCAGAGGACATTAATATTAATGCTGTAAACTCAGAAAGGACTGTTCTGTGGTCAATTTCCGTAGAAGCAGTGTTGGGAAACAATTGCTGAAGTGGTACCTTTGTACTTGAGAGTTCTCTGGGGCAACAACTGTCAGGGTGACGGTGCAGTGGAGTTTCTCTCTGGGGCTAATAGCTAATAATGCAGTTCTTGAGACTATGTAAAAGTAAAGAAAACAGATATCCCATCTCTGTGTAAGTGGTGGTTGGGATTCTTTTGGCTGAAGTGGTTTACAGTAGCTGCAAATAAAATTACAGTGTGGTGCTTCTGTATCTCAAATGAAGTTTAGCCCTGCTGCTCTTAAATTGAATAATTCAAATGTAAGTCATCTCATGGGGTGGCAGCAACTTCTATTGATTCCTTAGAGTAAGTACTAATCTTAAGGGAGGTATGAATTGTGCATTTGGGCAAGGTTTGTATTTATCTAAGGATTTTCAGCAACAAAAATGGAGAAATAGTTCAGTATGCTGGGAAAAATCAGAATCCCAGACTGGTTTGGGTTGGAAGGGACCTTAAAGCTCATCTGGATCCAGCCCCTTGCCACAAACAGGGACACCTTCCACTAGGCCAGGTTGTGCCAAGTCCTGTCCAATCTGGCCTTGAATACTGCCAGGGATGGGGCAGCCACAGCTTCTTTGGGCACCCTGTGCCAGTGTCTCATTCTACCATAGTAAAGAACTTCTTCCTCATGTCTAATCTAAATCTCCCTTTTGTCAGTTTAAAGCCATTTCTCCTTGCCCTGTCACTACCTGTCCTTGTAAAAAGTCCCTATAAAGAATGAGAATTATTTATCATATTATATAAACTGAAAACCAAGTGATTTCTCTGGGTTGCAGGTCTTGCATGGAATCAACAAAGGATAAGTAGAAGACGGTTAACTGATGGTAAGCAGCACAGCATAGATCACTCAGTTTTTAAATGTTTCCCAGAAGTTTAGAAATGCAGGATTTGCTCTGGGAGGCTTTTGTTAGAAATCAGAAAGGAGCTTTGTTTGCAAGTGAACTGGAAACTCTGAGGCTTCTGTCACTGAGTGGGATGCGTGTTGTTTAAGAAGTTGTCATTGAACGACAGCTGCTACTCAATGTGAGTTCCAAATTTCACACTAAAAAAATTAAGTATCAGGGTATAAGGCATAGTATGCTGCAGGCATCTGTAACTCACGGAGGTTTTGTAGCTGCTCTTCAGTTGGAATAAGGTATTATGGAATGTAACACTGACAGATAGCTATGGAAATCAGAGTGGTTTGTCTTGTGTATTTACATGTTGAAGCTGAACCACTGTAGCCAACTTAAAATTGTGATTTTTTTTCTTTCTTTTAGCATTAACAATTACAACTCGGGTAAATCTGAGTTGTAAACTGGTCTGTGCCATGATGTCTTTACAGAAATTTGCTAGTGCTCAATATTTGGATCATATTAAGAGGCATTTATACCTCGAAGTTTCAGGAATGTATTAGACAACTACACTTGTCACTTCGCTTTTGAGGTGCCTGTACATAGTTACATTAATCTTCACATTGGGATAAACAAGTTTCCTACGGTACCTTATTCTGTGTTTTTCTTCCTGGGTAACAGGGTTCCCTGTGTCCAAGTCGTTTAGTAACAATTTTGGAACTGATGAGTTTTGCTAAGGAGAGGAGCTCTTTAACTGTATCATCCTAAATGCAGGTTCAACTTATTAAAAGTCTGCACTGCTGAGATCTGAAGGAAATAGAGCTTCATGGGCTCTGATTTTTATTTAAGTTCTGCAGTTCTGTATTGACCTCCCACTATTTACAGTGCTTTGCTGGGGAGCTGTGTTCTGCTGAGCTCCTATTTCTGCCAGCATGGTGATTTGCGCATTTGTTTAGGTTTGGGCTAACAAGTTTATCTCCAAGTCAGAGCATATCAAACAAAACTCAATACCTTTCTGAAATCAATTATGTTCTAAGTGAAGCAGATGTAATTCTAACTCATGCATTTTCCTCAAAGCCAAGGGGTCTAATAAAATCAATGCATGTAGGGAAGCCCAAAGTTTTATATGTAACTCTGTTTACCTTATATACCCATGCACAAATGGCATCTTATGTAGTGTTATAATTTCATAATGAAAAGCAATTGCCAAATCAGGTATTCCAGGTTACATTACTAAAAAGGGAAAGTATTTAATATTTGCTAATTGTAATAGTTTTGCATGTACACTAACAGCTGGTGAGTGGATACATTTATCAATGCTCTTCTAATTAGACTTCAGTGGAAACTTGATAAACAGACCAACCTTATACACTGCCCAGCAAGGGATTGTGCTGCGAATGAGACAGGACTGCAGGAACTTCCCTTGGAAAATGGCAGCTGTAATACAGACTGAGCCCATTAGGTTTGTATGCTAATAGGATAACCAAACAAATCTTATCATATAATCTATTTTATATCAATTGTAAGATAATTGGTGCTATATGTGAGGGAGTTGGACACCTTTTCTCCAGATAAGCTTGCTAAGCTCTGCATGTGGAGAAGGGCTACCTGAAAAAGTGGCCAAATGTCTTCACACTTAAACATCATTTTCCTGTTCCCTCTCAATCTGTTAGAAGTGCAGGTCTGGTTTTAAAGGGGAAGATGATGTAGCTCCGGCAATGCAGGGTTAGGAGAAACTTCACATTGCTCAAGATTCAAACTTGCCAGTGCTAACTTTAAGACTGGTAACTCTCTTACCATTGCTCTTTGCTTTCACCAAAAATGAAATGAGTAAAAAGAAATCTAGTAGCACAGCAGGCCCTGTGTTTTAAAGTATATTGAGTTTTCTGAAGTCTGGCAAAACTGGAAGACATTTAATGGCTGAGTCTACCATTGTGAAGTCACAAGTACGAATTTTCTAAGTGACCCAATGTCATAACCTGTGCCTCAAACATGACAGAGATGGGATTAAATGTTGAACTATGTTACTAATTGGAGCTGCACATCTAACATCCTTGTTACTTTGATAAATATAAAAAGCTGCTTGAAAGATTGATGTAGCTGCATAGGGTGGTTATTTGCCATGGGTTGAGTTCTGACCAAAAATGAGCTAGCTTAATGGATCAGCCCATACTAGCATTCATTGTGTTTATGCTTCTATGTGGTGTCTGCAGGTGCACAATGTTATCTTAAGATCTGTTAGACTGGTATTGCATCCTTTTCTATCCTGATATGACTACAGGACCACAGGTAAAGGAGCCTGCGCTCTGGGATGCCAGTTTCATTCTCCCTTTATATGCAGCAGCTAATTGGGGTGGGCTGACCTTGTTTATGGGCACTTACATGATGCAGAAAAACTCTGCTTGAGATGTTAGGAAAAATGACTCTGGTACTAGTTTATTTGAGCTCCCATTTCTAAGCAACTCGGCTACCCTGCAAGGTCTGCTTGTTAATGTCCATGGTCAAACCCAGCCTTTTTATGAGGTAGAAGATTGGTACTGCTATTTGAGCTCTGGACTTCCAAATCCCCAGGGCTGACTGGGCTCCTGCTGGTAAGCATAGCAGGGAGTTCAAGTCAATGTATGTGACATGTTTCAACTGAAAGTTGGGCGCTGCTCTTCACTTGTAACATCTAGGTTGCTATCCTGTTTCTGTATGGCTGCTATACTTTACTAAGGCTTTTGGGATGTCTGTTATGTACTGAACTGTATCTTAAAGTTCAGGGATGAGGTTTGAAGAGAATTCACTTCAGGCTTCCCTCAGCAGAAGCAGAGGACCTGTCGAAGTTCTGGTAATTGAGGGCCAACTGCACAAGTCCTGTTGGTGTATTCATTTATTCAGTAAATATGGCCAAGGTTAGCCACATCTCCTTAATCAGCCTTCTACCACTTTGCGTCCCTTTTCATTCTAATGTGAAGCTCACTGGCTTTGAGCAAAAGCTCTTTCTGCATTACTTTCCTTGGCACAGAACTGGGTGGTTTGACAGGGCACTGTCAGGGCTAGTGAGCTAAAATTAGAGCTGCCAGCTGTGTTTTGGTTTCTGGGCAGTGATGAGTTCAAACAGCTTCTCTCTTCTGCCAGTATGTTTTGTTCTCATAAGCAGCATAACTACTTAAAATGTAGGGGAGAATGTATATTCCAGTGTCAGAGAACAGGTTTATTGACTACCTGGCCAGAAGAATCCTGTTTCCATTCTTCACATTTGATATTCCCTGTGTTAGTAGTAATCCTTTTTGTAGGAGGAGGGAGCAGATGTCTCCATCTGGAGACATGGCAATGATGCTATGTGATGAGTTCGCTCACCCAGCTTTGTGTGTAACAGCCTCTGGACCAAGGGGTCAGCGCACTCTCTGGTAGCAGAAGTTGCAGGTAGGGCTTGCATCTGAATTGCTCTGAAATTAAAATGTGCAAAAAGCAGCCGTGCTGACAGATGCATTGAATGTTTGTACCCAGCGTGAGGCTTAGCATTCGCAAGTAGTTAAGAATATGCCTTTATTTTAGCACGAATAGTTTCTACTTAGCAATGCAACATTAGGCAGCAGGCTTTGAAGAGGACTTTGTGTTCAGAACAGCATCTTTGTGCATTTCCCTGACTTATAAAGGGAGATGATTTGGAAGAGCAAAACAGGGGTGAAAGCAGCATTAACCCATCTGCAAAAAGGACATGGTGATATGCGTGGCTGTTGTGCATCAGAAACAAAGGGCCACGATTACAATTAAGTTGAAGAAATAAAGAGAGGTATAATCATAAGCCTCGGCAGTGGCCTGCTGATGAGATCTATTTGAGCAAGTCTCTAAACAAGGAGAGAGTGTGACAAGAATGTAAAGATCAATGGCACCTGTGCAGTACTGTTCAGGGCCCATGTGGTATTTTTTAAACACTGGGTTGATATTGAAAGGATATGTACTGTCTTGATGTAAAATCTGTTTTTCTGCTTGATGTGAATTCTGTGCTTTCAGTCTGATGCAAAGCTTGCCGTTACCAGGAGGAACTGGTTAAGGTGTAGCTTGACATTACCATGTCTCCAAAAGCGCAGCCAGCATGAGAAATTCACTCCTTCTACAAAGCCACTCCTGCCTCTTCTGTTGATTCTCTGTATCAATGGGCCCTTGAAGGCTTTTGTGGGGTTGTGCTATGCAGTGGGGCAGAGAAATTATGCAGCTGAAGTCACCTCCACGAATGGGGACAATTGTGAGGTAAGGGTTGAGTAACCTGTAGCTGAGAGCTTCTATCTTTGCTTCTAAAGTACTTGAACTGTAGTGTTCCTTTCTTAATATCTACCTTGGAATAAAAAGAACACTGAGTAACACAGCCATTTGCAGAGTCTTCTGGTTGCTGCTGCTAAGCTGGACTTTGCTATAGTAAGAAATGTCCCCTCATTGTATTCAGAAATACTGATAAGGTTTGTTGCTAAGGGAACCATTTAATGCCCGACCTTTAATTTGATAGTGTACCTGTGTAAAGAACTACACAGAGACCATGTCCCTTTATTTCTTAGGGCAGAGGCCACCCAGAGACAGAAGTGGCTGTCTCCCTCTTTTAGAGAGAGAAGGCATCATATCTTTCAGCATGCATGGTTGACTGCTAAAATGAGCACATGTCTCTTGCCACCTGCCTTTTTATTTTTTATGTTGGGGAGTATAATTACACTGCTCTAAACTGCATTTTGAGAAATAATCAGGAAAAGAAACCAGGAGGACGTTTAATACAGGCTTATGTGGAAGTGGAATTTCATACACTGGCTCACCTACCACTGCTGCTTTAAAGAGCAGCAGACTAGAAATTAGCTTTCTGTTCTGTAAAGGAAACTCTCAGGTTGTTACACGCTACTTCTGGGGTTACGTGGAATGTGATGAGACTAAGGGTGCGGTTGTGCACTTTTAGTTGGAGGACAGTCTGAAGAAAGGAATGCTATTCTACCAAGAAGGCTGAAGTAAAAGAAAACGTTTTTCCTTTCTTTAGAGAGCTTTGCTTCAGTCAAATGTTGGTCACTGAAATAGGTATCTATTTAAAATCATTATAAAAGTATTCTGTGTATAACTTTCTGACTTAATGCCTTTTAAACTTGTTCTGGAGGCAGGATTTTCTCCTCAGCCTTTCTGTAACATGTCACTATGGAAGCACTTAAAAGATAATCTTTTAAGTCTTTGTAATATCTTTTGCTTCTCTGGGATTATTCACATTTAATATAGGGGGGTGCAAGTTGAAGTTTACTTGAATAAAAGCTGATCTTTTATATTATCTGGGGTTTTCCGCTTAAAAAATGAAAACATTTTGTGTAGACTTGAGCATATTACTAGTACCGAGTTTTACCTTCTGATGTGTAACTGCTGTCAGTTGAACATAAAGGTTTCTGCTGAAGTTATGAAGTCATAATTGTCTTCCTTTAATACTGTATTTTTACCTGCAGAAAACTCTGTATTTGAAACAAAAGTTTAGTTGCCAACCTGCATCAAAAGATGATGCCAAATGCTTAGTGCATGCAGGGACTGTATGTGCATTACAAGGCATCCTTTGCTTTTACATGTAATGACTTGTGGGATATAGATGGATATTTTTGCATCATTTTAATATATAATTAAAGGCCAATATAAGGAAGTAGATCATTTTAATATATAATTAAAGGCCAATATAAGGAAGTAGATCTAAATAAAGTGCCTCAGCATTCAGAAGCAGAGTGGTTTGCTGTGCAGAGAGAGCTGTAACATCAGTGATCTCCTTGTTTGCTTCTTCAAAGTGGGCCTTTCCTCAGCTTAGCCAGGCCGGTTATCAGTGAGTAGCATAATGCTCTAATGTGATGTTCTGTGGAACATATGGAGACTGTTTCCAGGCATTGGTTCAGGTGTGGAACTGCAGAGAGTGGGTAAGGCAGATGTTAGGAAATGGAAGAAACTCTGCTGCTGTATCTGCTATGCTGGCTGGTGTTTCTTGATCTATGCAGAGCCAAATACAGGCCTTGGCAAAAAATGTGGTACAACTGTTCACACTAGCAGAATTGGAGTCTGCTTCAGATGTCAAGAATCATGAACTGGCAGACATTTTCTGCAGCATCTGTGCAGGATGAAATGACCTTGAATCTTCTGTCATGAAGTCATAGAAGCATAGAATAGTTAGGGTTGGAAAGGACCTTAAGATCATCCAGTTCCAACCCCCCTGTCCTGACACAATTAGCTCATCTTCCTCCATGGCCTGTGTAATGTGTTCATGGCAGCAGGAACAAATATTACTATTTCCAATATTCCTGTGGGAATTGATCGGATGGTTCATTTGTGAATGACTCCGAGTGTGCAGTGGGGGCTGACGGATTGGTGCAGAGACTGTTTTGAAAGTAACCTGTGAGAAATACTGCCTTTGGAGCTTTAAATGTTTTAGAATGTAGCACTTCAGGCAATACTTCACAATGAAGAATTGTTGCACACTCAGACACTGCTTTTGCCATCACTAACCTTTCCTTTTCAGAATATTCTTAATCATCTTGATAAATAATGGTAAATAGCGATTTTAGAAGATGTAAAACATAGACTGTAACAATGCTTATTATAAAGGTGATTTCTTTTGCTTTCCTGAAGTATTTACGGGGTTCAGTGTTGCTGATGATCTCTGTGGTACCCTTGCCAAATAACTTCACACTCACATTCTTATATGCCTGCAGTAATAGGGAGAAACTTGTCATGAAATTGAAGTTGGTAACTCCTTTATGTTATGTTTCCCTTCTTATGGATTTACTTTGGAATCTCGACTAGATCTAGCTGTAGGGAGTCATTTGTAATCACTGGCTGCTAGAGACTTACTGAAGACCAAGACAAACTCAGGCAATTGATATTCATTTCCTGTTCCTCTAAGTAAGATAGCAGGATTTTGCTGTTGCCGATGATCTATTTGGAAGGAAATGAAGAGACGGTTGAGTATAGAGCTTGGATCTGGAAAAGCATGTGGCAGTGTGTTTTGCTTTAGCCTCCAGTTTGAAGGACACAGAAATTGGGGGAAGTCTTTGGTAGTTTCAAAGTTTAGTTTTTGGACTGCACCCATGGGGCCGTGCCTGTCCTTGGGAAGAAGCAAGTAATGAGCTTTCTTTGCTCAGCCTTTCCTAAAAGTTGACTCTGCACTTCTACCTGTAGACTGCAGTGAGAGATAAGAAAGCCCCTGTTGCAGGTATGCTGAATTTTGCAAGAGCGCTTATTAAATAGAAATTAATGAATGATTGATGAAAATTATTTGTATGGTCTTTTCCTGAGAGCTTTCACCCTTTACTTCCTTGAGCTTTCATATAGCAGGGAACTGGTCACCCATTTGCACTTCAAAAAAAGGCTCTGGCACAACATTCCTGATGTCGATAGAAATAATGGCTATTACAGCTGTAGCTGTGCGACTGTATTCAAAGCAGTGTTATCACAAAGAGGAAAAATAAATGAGAAGCCAGCATCTTCCTCACCTAGTTGTCTGTTATTCAGTGGAAATTGAAGCTGAAAATACATGTGGTAGCTACAGACAAGCCCATTCAAAGCAAAATAGGGTAAGGGTAGCTGGGAACTTAACAAATGCTGGCAATGCTGGAGCTGCCTGCCAAGCAAGATGGTGAAGACTGACTGGATCAATGCAAGGAACAATTAATTGCCGGCCTCTGAGGAATAGGCAATAAAAGGAGATATGTGGGAGGTGTAATCATTCACATGGTTTTATTGGTCACTGCTTTGACAGCTGTTGTTGAAGACTTTTATAAAGGTGCTTTCAGCTCTGTCTTTAGATCGCATGTTCAGCTTTCTTAACTATTCAGCTGAAGTGAGAGTAAAACCCAGGCATGCTGTAGGTGTTGAGTTTATAAGCCCTGCTTTCTGATGTTTACACAGGAAGTTCACTGCCTCCCTGACACCCAGCTTTGAAGCTGATCCCCTCATCATTTTTGTAGAACTATTACCTGCAACTTATTTCCACATCTAGGGTCAGTTTTGCGTGCCTCTTCTCTTCTGAGGCAGTCATGCCTGCAAGTAAGACCGTTTAGCCTGGGGGAGTGGAGATGGAGCAAGCTAGATAGGGTTGGATTGATTTCTGACAAGAAAGAAGTGGCGATACGAGTAAGCCAGCTTTAATATTAACTTTAATGAGCATTAGTGCAAATGGGAAGTTTGAGATCTAAACCCATTAACAAGTCATAAAATTGAATTTTTCTCAGGAACAGCAGCTTTATGGCTTTGTAGGTATCCACAGAGGGCCAGATGGTGAATCCTGTGCTTATTCTCTTCTTTTACAAGCTCAGTGCTGAAATCAACAGGGCTGTTCATGAAGCCAAGGTATTACCAGGTGCCAGAGGCTTGCTATCTGGCAATTCTGCTGGTGCACATTTAACTGAGACTGGTCCTCAAATGTGATGCCCACAGCTGGAGTCTTGCGTCCTGTGCGGAGTTCCTGCTGCAGTTCTGAGTAGTGAGCTGAGGCATGGGAGCACTTGGCTGGATTCCTAACAGTGCTGGGTCTTTCTGCTTACCCCTTCCAAAATTAACTCTCCAGTTTCCTTTTTAAGTTTGAGCTAGTAATGAAGAGTTTTAATAAAAACTCACTGATACTCTACTAAAGCTTCTACGTGTACCAGTAGCATACAAACTGCTGTGTTTTTTCAGCATTAAGGTATGTATTCTGTTGGCGTAAAGTTTTCCTGAACAAAATTCAGCCATTGCAGTAACTTCAGAATAAGAAGTGTTTGAACACAGAGCTGAAAGCTGTGAGGTTGCAGATGAAGCAGTGAAAGAAAAGGCTGAGCATTACTCTTCTCAGTTTAACTCAAGAGTAGAAGTGCATTACACAGCTCTAAATCCAAGCCATGGTAAAAAATGCTAGAGCCCATCTAGCAGCGCGGCGCAGGAGGATTCAGGTGGGAATATTGCACTTGCTGTGTGTGATGCTGTTAAATTTTGCATCTTGGCCTTGTAATCTGAATTCTAAATATTGAGGAGCCCTTGCTAAATCAGCTTAGCCACATGTCAGAATCTGTGAAAAGCAAAAAGAGAACTCTATTCACACTTTTTTCAACTAGTAGATGTGTGTAAAGGTCTCATCTTGGAGGTCGTTTGCTTCCAGATATTTCTTAAGTCCCCACGTCTCTTTACAGTGCTGACACTAAATGACCTTTCTGAAAACTGTGATAGTTCTCTTGAACTCTAATTCTGTGAAAACATGTACACTTGGAGATGTTTCCAGGAGTTCTGAGCTGAAAACTCTTAACATTGGTGTAAGCTATTAAGACAGAAAGCAAACAAGATAAATACAACTCTAAACAGTAATCCTATGGTACGACCTTTTCATAACGGAGCTTCAAGCAGCTGCCAAGTGGAGTGGGAGGAAGGCTTTATGACCGTGTGGTTCTTCCCTGTTGCATGACCTTCAGGATGTACTGCAGTGTTTCTGCTAACAGAGCCCAATGGTGTGCTTACAGCTTCCTTGGTTTGAACAAGTTTTGGGCTTGCTGGTAACTGTATTAATATGCTAATTGAAGTTACAATTATCAAGACAAAGGCAATATTCCTTGGTATGTTAACAAGTTTTATAGCTTCCAGTTGTAGGCGGCAGCAATATAATTTTCACTGGATATCTTACAAAAGGGACATTAACACTCCTGGTGATAAAATGATGTAACAATGTACATAAAGTAAACCCTGAGGTAGCAGTATATTGGTTTTGAAAGAAATATAAGAACCACTTCGGAAAATGATGCATTCTTTGGAGCTCATTTTTCATTCTTCTCCATCTGCTTTCTTCCTTTCTTCATACTTTCCAAACACTCACTTTTTTGCCATTTAAAAATGAAATCTTGTAGACCTACGTGAATTCTGAAATTGTGCCATAATCAAGAGGTCTGTAAGTATGTAATAGGCTCTGGGACAAAACTAACTTAGTTTTAAGCATATTGCCTTACTGGATGTTTGTTTCTATTTCTCTGCCTGTGACACTGTTAATTCTCTTAGTACTGAATTAAGTGCATTTATCATTGATATTTAACCATAGCATCCATTGACAAGTTACTTGCCTCTCTCAGATTCTGCATTATTTATGTACTTATTCATTCATTTATTTAGTGGCAAGAAGGAGGTAGAGTAGAGGTAAAGCTACAGGAATGATACTGAGTTTCATGAAGGGACCTACAGGTGTAGCAGATAGTATTGGCAGGATAAGGAAGAGCCATAATGGTCTAGTTTTTCACAAGTGGGAAAGGAAAAGTACAGTCCATAAATTGTGCATTGAGTGTAAATGGTGAAGACTAAAATCTCACCAGTTTAGCAAGTAAATCAGGGGTTTTCACCTTAATTTTGAGTATTCCAAATGTGCTACTGCTGCTTTCTACATGAAAATACACCACCAATGCTCAAAACCTTTGTGCACAAAATATTTTGGGTTATCTTTTTGCTGTATATGGATAGATGTGTATTTATATGGTACATATGCTTCAACATGGTCGGTCTCCTCTCCCTTAGTAGAACGATCATGTTTGTATGGGGAGATGATAGTATTTACCTGCCTTGAAGATCCTTCTGCATTGCAGCATACTTCAGGAATCCTTATTTTTTTACCATTAGTTTTAATTGTCTTCACTGCATTCCCATGGGAAACAGACCACTTCATGCACTCACTTCTCCCAGCCAGACTAAATGTGAGAGCTTCTGCTAGCCCTGTAAAAACTTCCACAAGGTCCTTCCCTTTTCTCTGGGTTGCACTGTGGGACTCGGAACACTTGGGACTCCAATGCACCTCCTGGACGAGGGCTTTCCTGGTGAAAAGTGGGAAGGACTGTTTGGCTCTAGGTCACATCACCAGACCTCTCTTCCAAAGTGTCCTGACAGGATGTCTTTTCCACAGGTAATGGTACTTCCTGCAGGATTTCTTCAGTGTTAAAGTAATTCTTCAAAAGTGAACATTTAACTGCTCCTTTGCAGGAGTACTGCAGTGGAAGAAATGCTATATTGTGATAATGGACATTGTAAAAGGGATTTAATATTGTGTAGAGTTTCTTCATCTCAAGCCTAATGTTTGGATCAGTAGGGAATTAAGCAGCACCACTTAAAACATGATACTGGCACAATTTAGTGAGTAAATCTGTCCACATGATTTGATGGAGGCAGCACACAGTATCTCTGAGCTGCTCCGCTTTTGGCGCAGGCTTGTAAGGAGGAGCTCTGGCAAGTTAGGGAGGAATACTTGGAGGATTATGAGGAATTAACCTGAACATAGGTACTTTTGACTTGTGCAGAGTCTGACTGCATCTCTCTGCACTTGGGACTAGGTTACAGTGTTACAGAGCAGCCAAAATAGTTAACTGGTCAGGTGTTCCCTACTGTTTTACAGAGTGAGGGTGTGAGTGAATCTCCCTCTTGGGGAATTCATAGAGAAAAAATCTAGAGAGAAACTTGGTTGCTTCAGCAGAAGTGGATTTGCAGCTGCTGAGGAGAATTTGCTTGTGTGCTACTTGTAAAGAAATGTGATACTTGATTCACTCCTGGACAATGTTATTTCCATGGCTAGGATTTTCAGGTAGCAGAGGAATAGAACTAACAGGATTTCTTCTTTTGCCAGTTGTTTGCTGTTTGAAGCATATAAATGCTTCATATCATAACATAAGGATGTCATGTTATGACATGAGGAAGTGTTAATGTGTTGTGTGTGTGTATATATATATGTATATGAAGAGATTTCCAATAACTGAATAGAACTTTAACCTGAAATATGACCTTTGTGGCTGAAAAGGTGAAGTCAGTGCTGATTTGAGGCAGTGTTTTTTAGCTGTCCAAGTACTAGCCTTAAAACCAGTTTGTAATGCAGTAATTGAAAGGAGTTAATTGCACAGTAGAAATTCACTAGGGTTGTCTCATGCCTCAGAGGGTGAATGTTCATTTTCATTTCTGCACACACAATTCTTATTCTACTAAGAGTTGGATGCCTTAAATTAGATGTGTGATCACTCACAAAAAGCAAGCTGTCAGTAATCTGGTAGCTTTGAGTGTAATATCAGGTATTTATGTAAAATGTTGGTGACTTTGGGATGGGATCTGCAGAATATTGCTTTGTTAGAAATAAAAGAGGCTGTTTGGCAGAGAACTCACTGCACCACGTCCTGGCATGGCCCTTGCTGAGTATTTCAGTCTTTCTCCAGAGCTGGCCTCACAAGAAGCTCGGAGCAGCTGATGGACCATGGTACTGGGGTAGCTTTTGGGATGTGCATTTTTGTGCAGAATTTGACCACTTAACAAGGTGGTCTCTGGGGAAGCTTACCGAGTAACTGATATACACAGCAATAGCACTGCAAAATCAGTGGACTAGGTGGAACTCAGCACATACTTTACTCAGATGAGCAGCTCCAAACACATCATAGAAACACAGAGTGGATTGGGTTGGAAGGGACCTTAAAGCTCATCCAGTTCCAACCACTGCCACAGGCAGGGACACCTTCCACTCGAGCAGGTTGCTCCAAGTCCTGTCCAGCTTGGCCTTGAACACTGCCAGGGATGGGGCAGCCACAACTTCTCTGGGCACCCTGTGCCAGCGCCTCAGCCCCCAAACAGGGAAGAATTTCTTCCTAATGTCTCATCTCAAGCTCTGTCAGTTTAAAGCCATTCATTCCCCTTTGTCCTGTCACTCCATGCCGTTGTCAAAAGTCCCTCTCATGATTTCTTATAGGACCCCTTTAGGCACTGGAGCTGCTCTCAGGTCTCCCCTTCAGGAGCCTTCTCCAGACTGAACCGTCCCAGCTCTCTCAGCCTGGCTCCAGAGCATTGCTGCTCCAGCCTCTGGTCATCTCCATGGCCTCCTCTGGACTTGCTTGAGCAGATGGTGCTCAGTGATACAGCACTGGTTTTCAAGGAGGTCGTGCAAAGTACTCCACACGGGAGGGCACATAAGAGCCAGAACTGTCTGAGATGGAGCCAAGGAAGTAGAGTTTATGGCATAAAAATGCAGCTTCCCAGACTGAAATAGCACAAAATCCTGCAGAATTCTTGACTGCCATCTGGTTGCTGAGAATACATGGCATAGCCTAAATGACACACCATGCTGTAATGTCCAAGTAGGAAGCATGGGTGAGCAACTGTACTACATGCACTGCTAATACTTTAATTGTATCATTCCTCCTTTTTCAGCTTGAGGAACAAACATGTATGTGCATTATTTTGTCACAGACATGAATAAAGTTGAGATCACTTCAGGAAGAATTTGGGGGGGGGGGGGGTGTTTGTTGCAGCATCAGTAACAGCACAGCCCAATCTTGGGGAAAATGGAGAAAATCCACCATTAGTTTTAGCACCGAGGGGAGATGAGTTTGACTACAGCTTGTCACGGTTTTCAACACACTGCTATATTTAGTCTTGTATTTCATCACCCAGAGGGAAGCAGCTATGTGGGTCAGATCTATCCAAAAAAGATGCTGTGGTTAAGCCAACTTGTGCCTTGTATCAGATTGTACAGGTTATTTGAGATAATGAAATTAAAACCCCACACTTTATTCACTGTCCAGTCTGAATTGCTGATTTGCTTTAAGGGAATAAACCAGATTAATAGCAAAAAAATTACCCATGCTTATGTCATTAATGCCTTCTGGGAATAAATGACAGAGTTTTGATGTTGTCCTTAAACTCAGAAAGCATGGGGCATTCATGTGGGATTGCTCTGCACGAGGAACGTTTATTTTTGTGCCAGATGAAGCTTAAATACACTTCGAAGGACTCCAAGTTTCCTTCCATGCTGAAATGAATGTGTCATTCAGATGCCTCCTTAAATCTCCTTAAAGTGATTAGTTCTAAGTTGGTTCAATTCTTACTTGTATGAGACCTGCCAAGGAGACCCTCAAAGGATTTTGCTTATTGTAAAATATAATGAGACTCTATGAAAGCATTCATTGAGTATCCTTTGGAATTTCTCTGTGGATGGGTGGGTTGCTGATTTTTTAACTTGCTTTACCTGCATAAATACAGATAACAGCATCTTGTAAAGTCCAAGTGTTCTGATTGTTCCCCATGTAGATTTTTAAGACCTGCTGCGCTCCTTCCTCTGTCCTTCTGCATCTCTTAAACTGGAGTTTGAAACAAGTAAGCTTTCTCTACAGCCATCAGTCCCTGTCCTCAATGTTAGTTCTCTGCTCAGGGCTGATAAATAATGAGATGGTGCTCTAAAGAAGTTACAGTGTAGATTATGGAGCCTAATGAGGATGTGGTTGGCTGAGGAATCCATTTGCTTGCATCTGAGCTTGCACACGTTTCATGTCTGTTTCTGTGTGCTGAAGTGGGTTGATTACCGTGAGCTGTGTTTTAGCCAGGTTTGCACCATGCCTGATCTGAATCTTCCCTAGGGGACCAGTAGTGCATAGGGAACAATTATGATGCACAGGCTCTGTTAGTCAGTTTTAAATTCCAAGCAATTCTATGGCCACATTGAGGGGATGAGAAGGAAGACAGATGCCTAACTATTGAGATAAGGGAGGAAAACATACTTTAGTTGAACGCTAACAGAATTCTAAGTGGCTCCTTTAGCTGTAAAAGTCTTGCCACCCCTCACTTCCTGCACAGGCTTACAGTCTTCAGTGTTGAAGAAATACACATCTTGCACCCATTAACAGTTCAGTGATGACTCTGTGCAACTCCCTTAAGGGACAGGGAAAAAGTGTGGAAGCAGTTTGGAGTCCCAGCATCTGTTATTCCTTCTGCCAAATTGCTGCAGTATGGTGACCAGATGGGAGTTATGCCATTTCTCCTAAAGAATGAACCACCCTTGGAGCAAGGATATTCATTAAGGACAAAATTCTGGAACCTCAGGCACAGCTCCCCCACAGTGTTTAGGGTGTTTTTGTTTTGGAGTGTTTTTGACTGCCAATATATTTTGATTACAGACATCGTCTTGTGGAGAGTTTAGTTAATAAGATTTCTCTTTAAAATAAAATGATTTTTGTCTTGTAAGAGATGAAAAAAATAGAAGAAAGCAAGGGTATACAGCAGATGGAGAACAGTAAACTCAAATTACCATTCTTTGATAAAGGTACTGATGTTTACATTTGTTTTTAGCCACATGCCTTCTGCTTTCCTTATCCATTTCACATGTTAGCAGAGGTGAAAATACTTAATTAGTGCTTACATATTATACTTGCCTTAGTTTCAAGTGTGGTTAAACATTTGGGACACCCTGTTCAAGACTGCGTTATAGTGCAAAGCATGTACAGTTTGTGTGAAGTAGTGAAATGCAGAGATAACTTAGGTCATCTGAACAGAAACTGTTCACTCAGCTTGTCCATGTAATGATGGTAAATACATGTGCGATGGCAAGGAAAAAAGCACTTAAGTTGCAAACAATTTTCCTTCAGAAATGTGATATCTAGAAATGTGGTATCTTTAGAAATCTAATATCTAGACACCATATGAAATGTGAAGTCATATGAATTTAATCCCAGTAGCAATCAACTGCTGTAGAAGGCTTCCTTAAGCACTGTGTAAAGGCATTAGCTTGGGAGTTATTTGCAGAGAAATTTCATGTACATCTTCACATACTTGCCAGCCAAGGCACTCTGAGTCATTTCATCCACATCTGTATTTGGGCAAACCATTTCCTTAGGTATTTTATGCCATCTGTGAGTGCTCATCTGCAGTTTATATTCCAGATGTATATTGGCAGCATACATGTACCAAAAGCAAAGATCCAGAAATACAATAGTAAGCTCAGTGTTGCAAATAGATAGTGTTTGGCATCTACAGGATTAGTTTGCTAAAGGAATGCATTAGATTAATGTATCAAGAGCAAAAAATGTGATTTGCTGCCTGCCTTTTAATTGTGTCTCAAGAAGTCATTTTACAGGTATATGAATAGCAGGAGATGGGAAGCAGTAGTTCTGTTGGTCCTAGCTGTGTGCCATTGTGCTGTTATTTAAGTAATTTTTTGCATGACTTGAGTATTCCAGTTGTTTTACAGCATACTTTGACTCATTTAATCCTGGCTGACTTGTGGAGGATTTCAAAGCCACTTGATTTCTTTCGGTACCACCACTGAATCAATTCCTTTCTCTTGATCAATGTAGGGGGTAAGAGGAGAGCACTGTATACCCGTTTTAACATGATTACAGAATCTCAACCTTGATAGAATACCGGGATGAGTTTTGTGATAGTTTTCCCCACTCTGAATTTGTGGATCAAGTAGTTCAAAAGGGTGAAACTGTATTAGCTATTCTGTAATGGATAACCAGTTAGCAACAAACTGGAGGCTGGCTTAGCGCAGCTTCAGAG
Source organism: Psilopsiagon aymara (assembly GCA_024733675.1). Taxonomy (NCBI): domain Eukaryota; kingdom Metazoa; phylum Chordata; class Aves; order Psittaciformes; family Psittacidae; genus Psilopsiagon; species Psilopsiagon aymara. The sequence continues at coordinate 5,373 of JANRGW010052326.1, read as the reverse complement.
AGAGAAAAAAACTGAACCAGTGACTGAGTTAATGTAGCAAGATATCTATAAATATATAGGAGAGGGGATGGTGGGAAATGCTCTAAATGTTCAAGTTGTGTGGGAGGTATGCATACAAATCCACTTAACGCTTGAGTTACTGTGAGGCATATCCTTCCCACGCAGTATATTGGAAGAATTGAGGAGGTGTATTTTAGAAGAGCATAAGATCTGCTAATAAAAGCATAACCCCCAGGCCTGCTAGGCAAGTTAGCTCATGCAGAGCTTTGTGCTCTTGTGGCTAAACTAGGTAGCTTGGTATCAACTGCAGCCTAAATTTAACTTTCAAATCTTTGTATTACCCAGAAGTGACTGCAGCAGATCTTCCCTAAGGCAGCACTTCAACTGGTGAAGCCCCCCTCATGAGCAGGCATGAAACTTTGCTAATGAACCCTGAAGCTTCTCATATTCTTCCTCCGAGAGTTGGTTGCTATTGTGGGAGTCAAAGGTCTGACTTAAGTGAGCCGCGGGCTAAAAAGCAAATGCGCTGCCCAAAGGATCAAAGTAATACTTTGTATATCCCAGGGACCAGCAGCTGAAACATGACCACTATCTTCAGCTTTTGTAGCCAAGACTCCGTTAGTCCTTTTTTTTTTTTTTGCTTAAGAACCTAGTACTCCTAGATCCTAGTTTTCTTTCTGAATGTAGATGCATCGAGAGCAGAAATACCTGCCCAAGCTCCATGCAGCTTAGAAATGTGCTTCTGAGGTGTGAAATCGCTTTGCCTATTTGTTGACTAAAGTCATGGGAGAGCCAACTCGTGAACCCTGGGGGAATTGAGTGTGAAGTAGATTGAGCCCTTACTCAAGTAGGTTAAGTCTTCTTGCTGGGAGATCTACAGGATCATTTCTTATAGTTGTATTGTTGCTATGCCACACAGCTTAAATTCAGTCTTTGTTTTCAGGGTTTGTAGACTCCTTGTGATGAATATACGATAAGTAAATGTGAGGTGGTAGGAGCTATAAAAATGGTGGCCTTTTATTCTTGCTCTACGAATATGGATAGGAGATTGCTCAGTAGGGTATCACATCTGTAACCTTAACTTTGCCCTTTTTGGTGATTATTTTCCTTGTGTAAATACCCAGCTATCCCTTTCCATTGCTCCCAAGAATGTATATTTTTGCTTGTATTAAGAGAAGCAGTTTCACAAATGAGGTATCCTGAAGGACAGAAGTAGGTTTGCCATGTTGGGCCGAAAGATTATGATGAGTACAGTTACAGTAAGTTGTGTGAGAGCATTCAGAGATTTAATTGTCCTGCATTTTGTTAGGAGACTTAGGTGTATTTAATGTTACAATTTAGAGCTGATTCTCAGTAGGGGTGTATCTCATCCTTGAGCATTTTAAAAGCCTAAGCAGAGGTTAAGTAGTATTCAGTCAAGAGCTGAGGTGACAATGCAGGGCTCTAGCCTGACTTTTAAAATGGGTGTCCAGAACATAGTTCTTAAAGATGTCTGTGGTACTGTCTGCAGAGTATTCAGCTATAATAAGACTCTGAAGAGGAACTAAAATTTTGCACCATTTTCCCAACTAAGTTATCATATTTATGCTAGAAGTGTGCAGGATAAAGCACAACCAAGATCTTGCTTTGACATTCGCCCTTTAGCTGGAAAGCACTGAAAAGCTAGCTTGCTGCAGACATGTTCAAGTGGCTTTACTTTTGACAAGCTTGAAAATAATTTGCATAGAATTCCAAATATTCAGATTTCTATTTACTTACATAGATGTTTTTCTGCACCATTATGCAACTCTGAGAAGGTCACTCTTGGAGAGGTGCATTGATGTGTTTGTATCAGTACATGGTGCATTGTTTTGGGCAATAAGCTGGCTGTGTCCTTTCTAGCCTTCTTTACTACTAATGTGTCGTGGTTTAAGCCATAAATCAGCCACACAATTTGTTCACTCACTTCTCCCTTTTTCTTCCCTCTGCTCCTGGAGGGATGGGAAGGAGAATTGAAAGAATGCAACTCCCACAGGTTGAGATAAGA
>JANRGW010052315.1:0-35495 GCA_024733675.1 Psilopsiagon aymara | reverse complement strand
CTCTGCCCAACCTGTAGCTGTGCCTGGGATTGCTCTGACCCAGGTGTAGGACCTTGCACTTGGCATGGTTAAACTTCCTCAGGTTGGCATCAGCCCACCTCACAAGTGTGTCAAGGCCCCTCTGGATGGCATTCCTTCCTTCCAGTATATCAACTGAACCACACAGCTTGGTGCCGTTGGCAAAAGTGCACTCAATTCCACCATCCATGTCACCGACAAAGATGTTAAACAAGGCCGATCCCAGCACCGATCCCTGGGGAACACCACTCGTTACTGGTGTCATGCTGGACACTGAGCCATTGACCACAGCTCTGTGCATGCGGCTATCCAGCCAGTTCTTTATCCACTGAGTGGTCCACCTATCAGATTGATGTCTCTCCAACTGAGAGACAAGGATGTTGTGTGGGACAGTGTCAAACGCTTTGCACAAGTCCAGGTAGATTAAATCAATTGCTCTGCCCTTGTCTGTCAGTTCTATAGTTCCTTTGTCGAAGGACACCAAGCTGGTCAGGCAGGATTTCCCCTTAGTGAAGCCACGCTGGCTGTCAAATCAATTGTCAGATCAACTGTTTCAATATGAAGCTGGTTCTTAGAGAGCAATATACTAAACCCAGTCTGCCATTCTAAAAGTTAGAGACTTTTTTTTTAGCAAAACAAGCTGAGTATCTAGAATTTAAAGCAAATAAAAATACCTTTTCTCTCTCTCATTGAACACAACATTTCTTCCATTATTGGGTAAATAAATTAGTAATTTGGTTTTAAATTACAAAAGCAACTCTAATCAAAGAGCTGATTTGTTGGTACTAATGATGATTAGCCAAAACGTATTGCTCAGAGCGAGAAACTGCTGCCAAGATAAGTTACATTTTCCGTAGGCTTCTTATTTATTCATTGGTGAAAACTTATTTATTTGTGTACATTACACGATATTGGAAAATAGACAGTTACACATACTCATTTCATATATCCAAGAGTCAGTTTTAAGTTTTCCAGGTGCACAGAACGGTTGATGAGGGTAATGTTCAAAAAAGGACACTTTATCCTAGTGGAATCGTCACCCTGTGCTCCCTGCAGGGCAAAGTAGAGGGAGGAAGCAGACTAAAATATTCATCTTTTAAAACAAGTTTTTTAAGAAGCCTCTTTTATTGAGCAGTGAGTAGGAAGTGAGCTGGGCTACAGTTTGGGTAAATAATCCTGTTTCCCTGTTTTGACTTATGTTGTCCTGAAACAAAATAAATTTCATACTCATATGTTATGGATCTTGATCAGGAATCTGGGCTGCAATTTACCAAGGTACAGGAAAGTTGGGAGAAATTCAGTATCCAGCTGTTAATAAAATTCAAAGCTATTGAACCCAACATTTGCTGAAGTGTTAGCTAAAGGGATGAATACTTAATTTATATTTGTGTTGAGCATGTGTTTAATTTTTAAATTTCTGAAAGGCTTTATTGTTCTATTTTTGTACTGTAATCTGCAAAAGACCTCTTAGTAATAAGCATGGCTAACAATAGTTAAAATAGAAAAATAGATTTATTTTTTAAGGCTGTGTAATCCGTTAATTTAATCTCTCTGCATTTTAGTTTTCATTTCTTAAATAAACATTTGGGTTTAATACTTTTCTCACAGATTTTTTTGTACAAAAATACAAGACTGTGGACTGGTAACCAGTCAGCTGGGAATTTCTAAAGATAGTCAGCTATTCCTGGTCTGTTATCACTTAGATTTGGCAGTCTAGTATTCAAACTCATAAATCAAAAGTGTTTTTGTACAAACTAAAAGCTAACTCTCCAAAATGTTTTGTCAGACTTTTCCCTTATTTTAAATACTTAAATATTTCAAATACATGTCCATTTTAAATACTCTCTCCAGGGTTTAAGGAGAAGATAACTTTCAAAACATAGCATGTCATCATTTATGTGTTGCAGTTCAGCAGACAGGATTAATACTTGAGGGATTTTTGTTGGTGGTGTGGTGGTGGTTTGTTTGGATTTTTTTTCTTTGTTTTGTAATTATTTTTTTCTCCTGGGAAAGACCTGCTGAATGAAGAGCTCCTTGTGCTTTGCTGAACAGTGTTATTTTAGAATAGTCTAAGTCCAGCAAATATTAGAATCCTCAGAAGTAAAATCATTACCACATAATCCTCAATGCAAAACATCTTGTGATTTTTAAAATTATTTATTTGACTAAACTCTGCTACAGTCAAGTTTTCCTGTCTGTAGCCATAACCCTTTTATTGACCCTCAAGTGATTCATGACACCTTTAGATTCAGAAAAAAATATTTTTAACAGGAATTAAAGTATGTTCTTATTATTTAAGTTACAGAGAATAATTAATATAAAAAAATTACTTGTTAAACTATTACAGTATTGTAGAAAAGATAGCATTATAGTTAGAACAGATTTTCAGGGGGAATAAACTCTAGGGTTCAGTGAAACAATTTAAAGTTATGAGAAATAGAGAAGAAAAAAATGTTTAGTAAGATCTAATTTTATAATCTTGGAAAAAATCATGGCCTTCCTAGGTTAGTTTTCTATTTTTATTTGTTTTGTTAAGTTTCTAAACTCCCTGATTTGAAATCTCTTGTTGATCAGATTAGGACTGTATTATTGATATAATGGGTAGATTAACGTAATCATACTGATACAAAGTGTGCATTTTTCCTCTGTTTTCACAGAATCTGGCTTAGAGATGAAACATTAAAATAAGAACTCATCTTGTGAATTTTCTGAAGGTCATTGTGACATGCTCAGGACATTAAATTTCAAAAAGCTGGCATTTCAAGAATCGTGAAACTTTACTCTTATTCTTTGGTTGTCTGCAAAAAGTCACATTGGACTGACAGCAAATAATACCAGTTTCGATTGCAGCAAAATAAGAATAAAGACCAGCACTAAATTATACCTGTAGTAGCCCAGAAATCAGCTAAAAAAAAAAAAAAAAGGCATTGAAAAAGGAATTATGGAATGTTAGACAAGTGGGTCATTTTTGGGTGACAGTATTTTTTCAAGTCCCTCTGTTCTGCTAAGATGAAACATATTAAAAGATATCTGGCTTGCTTGCAGATAAAACAAACAAGCAAATAGCACCACTCCCAAAACCAGAAGAAATTATCAAGATTCATTATTTCAATTTAGATAAAATGGTAATTTTACTTTCAATCTTTCTGCGATGCCTATCATATTTATTCTTTACTCCTTGGTGTACATACAGTCAAAACATAGTTAGACATGTCTGCTAATGCAGATTATCCATGATTGTTTCATTTTACATAAAATAACCAGCCAACCAAAATGACATAAATAAAATGTACTGTATCTCCAAGCTTGCTATTCAAAAGAACACTTCCAAATAACTTTCCTCTTAAATGGCTTTGTTTTCTTTCTTCTGCTTACAGTATCCCATATTTTGAGCCCCAAATTATTTCTTTTTTATCTTTATTATAATCTTTACTTCCCAATTCCTCATTATTATTTACCCCTAAAGCTTTCTGCCAAGATGAAACATAGTAAGATGTTCATACAGTTTAAAAAACAGAGCCAGTGGGACTGATTCAAATGCCAAAGTAAGCTTCTGGAACAATGTATTTTTAGCTTTAGGAAGAAAAACTATATATAACTATGTCTAGAAACAACCTATCTTCTGGCCTACTTTTACCCTGGATAATAGCAATCTAGCTAAGGGTTAAAAAGACATAGAAAAGGCTGGCAAAAATACAGTAACGTTATGGTCTTTTCTGAAATTATTCGTTCCTTTCCTGCTTCCTTAGAACATAAAAATTCATTTTTAGTAAAACATAAAAAATGTGGGTAGATTGGTGATATTAAATTCATATAACTTAATAATCATTTAAATTCTAGTGTCACATGAGAAAAGATGCATTATTAGAACCAGATCAATGACAAGAAGGATATATGATTTAGCTGCTTGCTTAGTTCCCTTTTCCTGCCTGTTTACTTGTTCATCATTTCGTCAGTTTCTTGACAATTCATCAGTTTCATCAGTTCATCACTTTCTTAACAATTATATCCATAGCAGGTAAGTGATATTCTAAGTGGAGGATTATGATTTTAATGCAGGGCAAAAGGAAGGTCAGCCGAACTCCTTTTTTTGATTTCAAAAGAAACAAAAATAGACGCGTACCGTGTACTTCAGCAGTTGAATGTTTCCCAGTGGTTTATTTGAACTTAATGAGTCTACTTATTTTGAAAAATAAGTATAAATATACCATAGTACTTCTCTGCAGGATGCACCATAGCACGTGGCATGTGATCAGAGACTGGAAAGGACGAAGGCCTTACAGGTTGGTAATAACTATTCTGTGTGGTGTTGAAGTCACTACAATGTCTGTGCTGCTGACACTTTTGTTAGTTGCATGTAATGTTTCTAGAGATCTCCTAGCTCTTATGCTGGCTTTCCATAGTTCATGTCTTTCTCCTGCTCTGTAACTCATCACTCCCCTCTGGGTACCAAACCTTTTGGTCACTATGGGATGCTCCAAATGACTGGGAAGCAATTTCTTATAACAATAACTTCTTTGTTCTTCCATTCATAAGTGCAGGCTAGAATAACATTCCTCTGTCTTCGATAGACCCAGTTCCAGCTGGCTCCAAGATAGATCAGCCACTTACCAAAGCTGAGCCAAGTGGCATTAGTAAAGCCCCTGTAATAACTTATTTAAGAAGGAGTAAAAACTGCTGCACAACAGCCAGAACAGAGGAGTGAGAATATGTGAGAAACAACACTGTGGAAACCATGGTCAGTGAAGATGGAGGGGAGAAGGTGCTCCAGCCACTGTAGCAGAAATCACCCTGCAGCCTGTGCTGCAGCCCATGGTGAGGCAGCTGTGCCCCTTCAGCACATGTAGGTCCATGGCTGAGCAGATTCCACCTGCAGCTAGGGGAGTACCCCATGCCACAGCAGGGAGATGCCTTAAGGAGGCTGTGACCCATGGGAAGCCCATGCTGGAGTAGGCTCCTGGCAGGAGCTGTGGCCCTGTGGAGAGAGGAGGCTTCACTGGAGCAGATTTGCCACAGGACTTGTGATCCTACTGGGGACCCACGCTGGAGCAGTCTTTTCCTGAAGGACTGCACCCAGTGGAAAGGACCCACACTGAATCAGTTCATGCAGAACTGCAGGTCATGTGAAGGCTCAACGTTGAAGAAGTTCATGGAAGACTGTCTCTCATGGGAAGGATCCCATGCTGGAGCAGGAGGAGAGCATGAGAAGGAATGACTGGTAAAGACAACGTATGACAACTGACTGTGGTCCTCTTGTGCTGCTTGGTGGGGAAGAGGTATAGATGCCTATATATCACTGGGAGTAAAATTTGGTCTGGGAAGAAGGTAGGAGTACAGAAAGGTGTTTTAAGATTAGTTTTTATTTCTTATTGTCCTACTTTGACTTTTGATTGGTTATTAATTTAATACATTAAATAAATATCCCTGAGACAAATCTGTTTTGCCCGTGGCAGCAACTGGTGAGTGATCTCTCCCTGACCTTATCTCAACTCATGAGTTTTCGTTGTGTTTTCTCCCTGTTTTCCATTTGAGGAGGAATAGTGATAGAGGAACTTGATGGGCATCTGGTGTCCAGCCAAAGTATTCCCACTGTAAAAGGTAAGGGATGAGGTTGGGATTAGGTCAGGGTTAGTTAGGAGCAGGATTAATCTGTATTCTGAAGGTCTGAAGTCTTTTTGGTCCATGGACAGTTGGTGGCTGAAAACCTTCATATGCTGCCACTAAAGGTGTTTGTATGTATTATATCAGAATAGTGTTATGGCTACCTAATGTGAACATTCCACCTTGGGAATTTTATGGTGCTGCATTCCTGCCTGACACCCCAGTTACTGAATTGTTCCCCATGATGAAAACAAATGAATTCTCTTGATCTATCCATGGTCAATCAGAATCTCAGAAACCCAAATTACCGCCTATTTTTCTGGCAATCTCAAGCCCACTTTTAATTCTGTTTTGCATTGAAGGTAATTTCAGGAATATTTATACCTAAGGAGTTTTATTCACTCAAGTGGAAAGTACATGTTACTGCAAGTCTGTGAATCAGGGCCACAATATTACTATTGAAAAATAAAAAAAAAACCAAACAAAAAAAACCATTGTGCTTTTGTTCTTTTCCTTTTTTCCCCCAGAACAAAATGACCCGCTTCTGCATGTGACTTTGTGCTGCAAATTTAGGAATTCAAGTCTATTTTATTTATCTGTGTTATTTTTTTATTTCTTTGATTAATATTTATTTCAACATTCTAGTGTGTTGTAATACAACAGATATTGGTTCACTCTTACAGTAGATCTTTGCTTCTCTACTGTGCAATAAAGAAAAAGATGAAGCATATTTCACAGTTTTGTAGAGACTGAAATTGGTATGCTGATTTCTGTTTGTATTTGACTGTGGAGATATACTACATAAGCATCTGGAAAAAAAATCAGCAGTTTGTTGTACGTGCTTGATCCAATATTTTCCTATAGTAGATAGTCTTTGTAATTTACTAGAGTCAGCTTTCACAGCAGAACATGAGCCTATCTTGCAAATATAGTAAATATATGAAGTAATAAGAAATGAAGGCGCCTCTTTTTGATGATATAGAAATATAACTTCGTTGATGAAATGTAAAATTTTCACCATTTGTACTTAAACTTCTCAAACTTCAAAAATAGAAATGAATAAATTTATATAAATATTTATAAGTATATAAATATATGAATAAATAAATAAATAAATTATGTTTTCTACATATGAATTCCGTCAGTAAAATACATGGAGTTCAAATGTGTTCAGTGTGACCAGCCTTCAAAAAGAAGAAATAAAAATTTTATAATTGTATTCCTCTTAAATTCAGTGTAAAAGCTCACACTGATTTCAGCAGAGCCACAATCATCTCTTCCAGCCTAGAAAGCCTATGAATATTCTCAATACTGTGCACCTCATATTTTAAAAAATACAGAAGAAATAGAAAAGATTCTGACTTCTTTTATCTGGGAGAGTCCTGCTTTATGCTAGTATAGACTACTGTCATCTGCAAATTTTGCCATGTATCAGTTAATATCTCTGTTTTAGGAAATTTGCTCATCATTATCAAGCCTTGTGCCTGTTTAGGTACCCTGGGCCAAGGTACCATTAACTTTTTCTGAAGTCAAAAACCACTTACTTATTGCTACTGTCAGTTTCTGAATTGCTAGGCAATTAGTAATCCGTACCAGTGCTTTACATCTTACCACATCTTTCCTATCATCTATAAAAATTCCTTGTCAAAGTCTTTTTGAAAAATCTAAATTCATTGCCATTATCCACTATTTTTCTAACATAAAAAGTAATTGTTGTACACCATGTCTTGTAATATACAAAAAAAAAAGTTTGTATATAATCATATAGATTAATAACTACAGCTTTATCTGCTCTTAAAACATGCAGCCATTTTTAAAGCTGTTTTAAAAATATTTTTGAAACAGTCCAAAATGCTAATTGCTGTGTTACAAAAAAAAGTCTTCTGTTTGTATGCTGTAGGTCACCTAGTCAGAAGACAGAAAAAGTTATATGGTACTTTCCCTGGTTCTTTTCCTGCTCCTATTGTGCTGCATTACTGAAGCAAATAAAGCAATTATACCAGTTGTATTTTACCAAATAGAAGAATTCTCAAAACATACAACTGATATAGCCAGCCACTATACCATTCGCATCTTCACTTCTTGCTGCAATAGTAAGCTTGGCCAGCACATTCTGCTCTTGGGCTATTGCCAACAGAGAAGGGAATCTCAGTAGCTGCTGCAAGTTGACAGAGTTTGAAATACCACCTGTACTCTTTGAAATGTGTATGCACAAAATTTGATGCAGAATCCAAAACTTAAAACTAGATACCCAATGTGCACAATTTCGTGGAAGAGCATGGAAACGACACATAACTTGTCTTATGTGAGTTCTATGAATAAAAAGTATCTAGCAGAGTAAAAGCCATACAAGAGCATACTGTAGATTTGAGTGTTTTTATGAGCCCTTAATCAAGCAGCTGGGGATGATGATCAAACTCATGGCAAATTATTTGTATGGACAATTTACTATTAGGGAAGAAAAAAAAAGATAAAAAAAGATTTAATTTGTTGCAGCAATCTATTGTAGTGAATAGCTTATCTTGCTCAGCTATTGATTTCTTCTTATTGTTTTATTCTGGTTCCCTATCAAGCCAATATTACCATTTTATTTTAACATTCACCTTTTACTCCTAATGGTTAACATCAGTAGCTCCTGAGACAAGGTCTTCCGTCCAGAAAATTGTGTGGATCCACCAGAAGTCTCATAGCTTCCTCTTGTTTAACTAGACAGCAAATGGATTGATAAATATGAGAAATCAGTAGCATAAAACAATTAACTGTTTCACTTCTTAAGTGACATTTCTGCTGCAAACTTGTAACATGAGCAAAAGGAACTGAAAATCATATGCTATCTCTGTAGTAACCAAAGAGCATACCAATATGATTTTTAGTTATTGCATGTGTATGAAATAGACAGAGGAAACTTCTAGATCTAATTGAATTTACTAATACAAATTCACCTAGATTATGATTTGGTTTACTTTATGGACAGACTTGAAACCCATTGGTAATATACACTTTAAGTTGCTTTATATAAGAATTAATGCTCAGTTATATAGGGATTCTAAACTGGATGATAATAAAACTTAGGAAAAGCTTCATTTGGAGACAAAATCAAAACCGCTATGTACCTGATTCTTCTTTAGCTGTCAACAAAAGCAGGTGTGCAATACCGTCCTCTGAACTGCCTGAGTATAAAACATTTTATCTGAAAGGATCTGTCAGAGTCATGTGGCACTTATAGCCCCACAGATTGTCACAAAATATATTAAATTCATGTTAGAAAAATAGCTGAAGTAGCCAAGTGTGAGCTGATTGCTAATCATAAAATAAACTGCTCCTTACTTCATAAGTAATAAAACAAAAACACGCCATAAAATCACACAGATAAACATGAAAAAAATAGACTAATATCTACTTTACCCACAGCTGCTGTACAGTATGAATACAGTGGCAACATAAGCTGATTAGACAAGTATTCTCACAGCAACACCTTGCATTTGCTTTATAAACCTTTGTGATTTCCTTTACATAAAGATGAACAGGATGCTATTTGCCTTCAACTTATTTACTTAATGCGAGTGACAAGTTCGAGCAGACAGAGCGTCGAGATATCAGCGTCAGTTGCTTTGTTTAAAGTAGTGGTAATGCTGTCCTCAGTTCTCAAGAATATTGCTTCAACAGTTAATCTTGATGTGAACTGTAGCAGTGTTATTCTTATGTTTTATTCTAACAAGAAGTCACAGCAATGGCACTCTTACATAAAATTAATTCTTGCTGACTATGAGCTGGATCCTTTTTCCAGAAGTGGTAGTGAAGATGGGATTTCTGTGAACATTTTCCGGGTTAAATATCCAGTAAATAGTCCCCAGAGAGTTTCAGTTTGGGCTTTTATTGTGTTATCTTACTTAATACTATCTGATAGAATGGTAAATGCTTTATAGAAATTTAAGTATGAAAGACTCTACTGTATAACTTCTGAGACAATTAAATTGTGGACTAAATGAAGAAGAAGTGGATTATGCATTAACTTCAGATCTTATTCAGCCCTGTATTGGAATAAGAACCACTCTGCACATACTCAAGCAAATAAGGGTTGTGAAGAGTAAAAAAGAAGATCAAAGGAAGTTCTCAGAGTAACTGATTCGATATGAGTAAGCTGCCTATATTTAGTCCATCATCTTGAGAGCCAGAGTACACGATTGGATAGAAATATCCAAGGAAGTATATAATCCCTTGGTGGAAGCATTATTTTGTATTAATTACTGCTTTTTACCAAGAACAAATGTAAAGGAATCACACTCTCAGTTCCACACTTTCCCTGTTTGTTTGTTTGCTTGCTTTTCTTTTTGTTTGTTTGTTTCAAAGGAACGGTGCTGCTGTGACTTAGATGTATGCAGTGTAATGGCTTGCCATAATCTAGAGTAGCATAATTTTGGCTTGTCTGTTAGATAAGACAAGTTTAAAGTAAAATCAGTGCTGATATATTTTATGCCATAATATCAAATTGCTAGATGATTTCTTGCCACTTATATGTAGTTTAGAACAGGAAAAGAAAGTGGATGTCTGAAGTAGTATTATAATGACTTCAAAATGCATATGTTCATAACAAGGCTTCCATATATAAAATTAGAGTATTTGTACTGGAGTAACAAGGACATGGATACCCAGGATATGAAATAAACAAGTACTTATTCAGGAAATGCTAAAAATACCTTGCTTTTATATATTTTTACTTCATCACCAGCTGTTCACATCTTTCAAAATGAGTTCAGCATCATTGTTCTATTTACCAGCTGGATAAACTGAGACAGCAGAAGGTCCCTCAGAAGGTCAGAGGCAGAGCCAACACAGGAATACCTTCCTTGTAGTCTATTTACTAGGTCATGTTAGAATCACTTAAGCTTGTATGACCTAGGTTCTTTTTTGGTATTCATTTTTCCACTTACCACCAAAAAAGAAAAAAAAAAAATCTGCTATAATTACAGTGGTTAATTTTACATTGCATAGTCGGAGTGTGGAATCCCTTTTACTAACCAGTAATTAGCAGATAAAATATGTTAAAGCAATGCAATTATATGTCATTGCCAAATAAAAAGTAAACACCAAATTATAAGTTTTATGTCGAACTATAATGCACATATACTATACCATTGCTTTCAGTAGTAAGGCAAGAAAAAATTTCAAGCTACAGTATCACTTGTGCTGAAGTGGGTTTCCATTCTTCCCGTACAGACTATAAAACAAACACTGTATCTCCATTTTTAGAGCTCTTTTTCAGTAATGTAATCACAAAAGGGAGAAGAGTTTCTCAGTCTCATTACTACAGTATGGGCTTGTATCACACCTCCAATGAAGATGCATGTGTAGAAAATGGCAGAAAGGAACAAAATCACAGAAAGAAAATGGTCAGATAAGCTGGAATGAATTACAGTTGTGCTTATGTAACATCTTTAATGGTGCTCAGATTTTAAACCTACTCTGCAGTTAAGAGCATCTTAATATTAAAATCCTCCACATCCACCACTGTTATCAAGACTATTTATGTCCAATTTGGAGACAGATTTTAGATAAAATATGAATTGAACTATATTTGATGAAATTCTTTTTCAATAAAATGAAACATAGTTTCTTTATAGAAAATCCTTTTATCTCTCTTTCTCTTTTGCAGGCATACATTTTCTTTTTGCATTAGAAAAAAAGATTATTCATTTTAAAAAATTGAATTGCCACTACTTAAGAATCCTCCTTTCACCAATATGTAGCTCTTAATAAACACATTTGCATTACATATATGATGCTGAAAACAAAAACCTGGTTCTTAGCGTCTTTCACCATAACATGCATCATGTCTAAATGTATACCCATCCTCTATTAAACATTATTTACACTGCCTCTGCCATGCATTTCAATTACTATAAATCTCTGTATACTAGGAAGGGTGCTTTGCTTTGGAACGGCACCCAGATACCATTTTCTTTTTCTAGCTGTATTATGTGAAAAAGAAATAAGTCTGATGTTCTGGATATTAATCAAAAGTTCATGTACATTGAGTGATTTTACAGTCGGTCAAAAGATAGATCTATTAGAAGAAAAGTCTAACAGGGAGTTTCAGTGCATCTGCTTTTGTAACATTGTGAGAAATATATATCTCATTGTGATTCCGGTTCTCTTTCTTCTCTATCTTTCTTTTCAGCTTAAGTTGAAAAGTGTCAGGTTTGTGGAAACTGAACTTTGGTGTTATTGCAAGAGGAGCATGTATTTATTTCTCTAGGTTTTCCAGCTGACCTTAAAAGATCTGAGAAGTACCCTGTCTTGTTCCACCCTGTGGATTAAAAAAAACATTTAAAAAAATTTTCTGTATGTTGCATCTAATTAATACATGCACCCTGCAACTGTTTTTTAAGTGTTCAGTATATTCTGCTACATTTTGTGTAACGAAGCTAAAGCCATTCTGAAAGACATAAAAATGATTAATCTTAATTACAAAAATAATGAAAGTTTGTTTTATTTCTTCCTTACTTACCCCAGATGCTTTGCTCCCTTGCTTCTTTAACTATCTATGTTTAATACCTACTTCAAAGTAATGCTGACAAAGACATATTTGAATTTTGACCCTTCTCACTCTAGTGAAAAGTCTATTGGTAAAAATTATTTTTTATGTCCTTTTGCCTTCCCATTCAATGCCAGTTCATCCTACCTATCTGTTAACACCACAAAAATAATATCTTTGTATATATTACTAATCATTAGTTTATCACAGCTAGAAAAAAAGGAGAGATTTTCAGGGATAGTAATATGTTTTGTGTGACAGTCAATGGGGAAAGGCTAATTCACTCATTTAGAAAATACTCCCCTTTTAATCATGAATATATTCCTGAAACATGACCCAGAAAGGGGAAAATTCTTACATTTCCACAGCCTTTAGGGGTGATAAAGGCTCATGAGAAACCATAGTAATTTTCAGCTGGAAATACTTGCCTTAATCATACTTCACACTTTGCCTTTATCATTCAAGAATCACACTTCTGTTGGATCTCTGTGCCCTGGTTTTGGAAATTCTCTTTCTGACTTGACAGGCAATTACAGGGCTATTATTATTGCTACAAAGTTTGGACTTAGATTTCTAGTTCTTGTGGAAGTTTTTCCCAGTTCTTTCAGATCTCTGTGCATTTAGCTGGCTAGTCTGAGAATGGAGGATATAAATTGGTCCATATTTTCCCTTAGTTTCAGGGTTATGCTCCATAGACAGTAGGTGACACTTAGAGCTTGTTGGAAAATTAATTCAGTATTGCTTTTCCATTTAATGGAAAAAAAATCTATGCTGGGGCATGAATTAATAAAATTAAAAGAAACCCCCAAAATATAGTCATTAATTTCTCGGAGAAATGCTGAGCTGCTATTAAAGGCTGAGTATAGTTGTAGCGATAAGAAAATATTTTGCCCAAAATGCTTTTAGTTGCTGTCTAAAACCTGAATATTTGCTTTTTCAGCTTTTCACTGACTATTTAATTTTGTTATAGTTGTTGAAAGAAAGCAGATACTTTTGGAGGAAAATCTAATTTAGCAAAAAACCTTTGAAAAGTAGTTTCAATATGTAATTTCCAGCTAGCCCTGTATGCTGCACTAAAGCAAAATAATAAATCCTTAACAACAGATTCCTCTAATGGTACACTTCACAGCTTGCAAGGTGACAGTTGACTACTATGCATCAAGCAGCATGTAAGTACTTTCAGTGAGTTTTACTTTGCCTATATAAATTTCCTCTTCACAGCTTTTGTACCTAGAGTTAATGTAAACCTGTCATGACAGTTCCTGCTACTCATGGCTCTTAGCAAGAAAACCTGCCCACCACTTAAAACACCATAGCTGGTGTTTAGTTCCTCCAAACAGGTAGAGATTGAACAGAGATTTGTTTGTTCCAAGCAGTTAACTGCAGTCCTTAGTAAGCCATTTGTGCTTCAGTTTTGTTTAGCTGATGCAATATGATCAGCCATGTCACGTAATAGTATTGGACAGAAGTAACAGAAGGCATGATGTCTTGCAGTGATGACCCATCAGGCTGGGAAACTCTAAATGACATGCACTGCTGAAAACAGCCCTTACAATTAATGTGTTTTTTAAACAAACTGCAGGGAAACTCTTCACATGATTGGGGAATAATGTGAACAAATTGCAGACCAGCTTCTAACCCTAAAAGGAATAATCTGTGGAGGTCAGAGCGTGAGTTTGCACACACAGTATTTGTATCCACACTTCTCCTGTTGTACATCCAGAAAACTTAATTCTTGTTTAAATAGTTTTATTAATAGCTTGAAAAGCACTCTAAGAGGCATAAAAGAAGGAATTGTCATTTCTGTTTGGTTACTGGAAGAGAGTTAGCAGCTTAGTAGCTCTTTCAAAAGTGTAAAAGCCGCTGCAACTTTCTGGGGCCTCAGGAGAAATAGAGCTCGG
Source organism: Psilopsiagon aymara (assembly GCA_024733675.1). NCBI lineage: Eukaryota > Metazoa > Chordata > Aves > Psittaciformes > Psittacidae > Psilopsiagon > Psilopsiagon aymara. The sequence goes on along the minus strand of JANRGW010052315.1, from coordinate 21,440 downwards.
GAAACAGAGCCTCTGCCTCTAACAGCTCCTTCTGGTTTCTTCTAGCTCACCAGTGAAACCCAGTGAAATGTTCAGCTAGTTTTTACCTATTTAATTAGCTGGCTGTTTGAAAACTGTGTAGCTTAAAAATGGTCTGAAGGCAAAGGAGGCAAAGTTGGGGCTACATGCTGGTATCACAGGTCATGGGTATTTCCAATACACGCTTGAACTTATGCAAAGTTCATGTTGTAGATGTAAAGGAGGCTTCTGCTGATAGTAAAGCTGAAGAAATGGAAGACCTGATACTATACCACTGGCTTTGCAGTGCAAAGACTTATCCCTTTTGGTGTTTTAGCATTAGTGTTTCCATATTTTCATGTTTTAGTACTAGTATTTATATATATTTTTTTGTTTTGTTTTTTTTTTTTTTTTTCTGTTTCAACACACAGCAGTAGCACTTTTAGCCACACATCAAAAGAAAGTGAAAAACAAGTTCATTTGGGTGGAAGACTTAAAGAGGTGTGCAATAAATACTCTTAGTTTGGGTGGAGGATGATGACTCTGCACAGGTCTTTTATGCCTGACATAGGAAGGTGATTTTTTTTTTTTATTATTTTATATTCATATGCCCAAACTATTCTGATGCTTATATTAAAGCATTTTGTGATCCATGAGTATTGAATTTATGCAGTTGCCAGAGATGTATGAGTTTATCATTCCATCAGCCCTTTCAGACAAGATAGTACATTAGCCTGCTCATAAGAGAAATGAATGGAGGTGAAAGACCTAATCCAGTGCACTGATTATGCTGCATTCATCTTTTTCACTAATAAGGCCCTCCAGAAATGTATGTGGACAGAATAATGTCAACTTCATAAACACTGGTATGTTTCTCTAATAAGATGTATGCTCAAGATTGTTCCCCCTTTTTCTCACTATGCTTTATGAAAAATGACACTGGAGTTTACCTGGATACTAGGGAATATTTCTGCTCTTCTGTGTTTTTGACTCTGTAGTTCATTTTTCAACTGAGACATTCGTATTACCCCGGTTAACATCAAGACCATTGAAGATTCCTTTTTTTTTTTTTTCCAAATCATGCCCTCGAAGTATATTTTGGGAAGGCATTTCCATTTGCTACTTTGTGTTTCATAGTGATCAGGAAGCTGCTATTTTTTTATAAAACAATAATGTGAAAAAACAGCATCAATCAGTACTGTGATTTCTATCAATTTGAGTGAGGATGAAAGAAAAGAAGGAAACACTGGCAAATCAGATTTCTATAGGAGTGTTCAATATTACAGCTTCCTATCTAAAATGACCTCAGTACTTATGAGAACATTAATTTACTGTGAATAGCACTGAAAATGCAAAATCTGGTAATCAAAATATACTAGAAATTCAGACATTTTGAATTCAACAATACTTAAATACATTTTCTGGAAAAATAAGGAGCAAGTTACTGGAAAAAAATGAATAATATTAACACTCCACAGTTTTATGTAAATTGAGGTCATACTGGTTTTGCTAATTCTTCAGTTGAAGACTGACACCTTGCAGAGGGATAATAAATATAACGAACATACCCTGCTTATTGTTACACGAGTAGCAGACTGACCTAGATTCCTTCTTTCGGAATAAAATTTTCAGGAGGAAAGGCTATATTAAACCAAGCGTTTTCCAGTTTACATCAGTGAAAGAGAGAAGGGTACACTTCATTACCCATGTTATATGAGTCCACTTTTGACATGCACTGTCTGAATAGTCTTTCTTAAAAGGCAATTTGGGGGTTATAAACATATACGTTTTCAAATTCAGGGAACTTTAGTGCTCACAGAAGCTTTTCCACGCAAGTTTGCCAAGGCAACATCAGCTGTTATTAAAACCTCCCCTATGTGCACAGAGACAATTGTGCCTATTTATATTATGTGGTGATTTTCAAAGCCAAATAAATGGCCAGTAAAGCTAAGACTGAAACAATATGCAACATTACTAGATATAGTGATATCATCCAGTTCTCAGTGAAGATGTTCAGAAGTGAAAGGTAATTATATGGACTTAAAATTTTTTTGCGTAATTTGCATGTGGTGTAAGTCCAATCATATAGGACTTATTTATATAAACAACTCATGCTCATCTAAATTATCCTGTTGTCATTGCTTGAGAAAAACCTACTTGTAATAGTAAATGCTGCGTAAATTAAATCTGCAGCTTTACTATGTTTAAAATCCTATTGTTGCATGGATCTTCCAAGCCAATCTATTTCTTCATTTACCTTAATCATCTTAACTTTTATACTATGAAGTCTTCTGGGCAGAAATTTTTACTATTTTTACAGAAACCAGCTTAATGAAGACACTGAGTATAACAAAAATATATAATGTATAGCACAAGCTAATATCATTAAGTAGCTGGAAATACAAACCATTCTTCTAATATCAAGCTTTAGAGAAAAAAAAAAATAAAAATTGCTTTGCAAACATAGAAAAAAGTCCCCAAATTAGCATTATAGATTACATATTAAAATACACTGTGATTTGAGTACAGAAATTCCCATGTATATGAAAAGCATAATGAGGCAAAAAAAATTCTCCTTCTTTCTATTGTTCCTGCCCATACTAACATGTCCGCATGATAAAAGAACTCTTAGACTCACATGTTGATGATTTACATTCGGCCGTCTGCATAAGACACTTAGTTAATGTCCCAGAGCTTTATCTTAAAAAACAAACAAACAAAAATATATAGTCTGATGAATTGCAATAATAAGGCTGGAAGTTGCCAACACTCATTAACATAAAACACAGAGGAATCCTGATTATCCATGTAAGGCTTTTTATTTTGCACTTCGAATACAGTGAAATCATAATCTTCATCACTTTTTCATAAAATTGAATATATTTCACTCATAAGTGCATCCTCTTTAGCATAATCTGAAACATCTCAGATTTTATTCACAGCTCATTGAGAACCAAAAAGGCAAATTATAAGAGCTAATCAAGCTAAGCAATAAAATCCCAACCTATACTGAGAGTACAGGGCTGTATACTCTATCTTTATTACAAAGATATAAAACCAATTTAATTTAATCACTTCGAATTACTAAGTACTGCCAGAGAAATAGTTTGAAGCGTACACATTAACTGATGCAATGCATATTTTGTGGTTTATTCTCTGATCTGCACCTCTGCTGCATAGTTACTATATTTTTATGCACTACTTTAGTTACTGCTATGGAAAAAACACTTGAAGTTTCAAAAGAAGATCTGCATTGCAGTTACCGTGATATAGGACTTACGAATCCTGCCCACACTTCTTCAGTTTGTCTTAAATGTAAACCAAATAAAAAAAAAAATAGCAACAACAAAAAAACACAAAACAACAAATAACACTTCATTCTCCTTGACTTTTTAACTTCCAAGTATATACAAAAGGTTCTGAAACCAACAAGATGTCATTTCACCCTGATTAATCATTTCAAGGATGTATAAGCAACAGACTTCCAGATTCTGTTAGGAGTTGTTCGTGCAGCCGTGACCTCCAGATCTGGAAAATTTCTCTAGTAGCCATTACCGATGTGGTTTCCACAGGGCTGTTGGCAAAGAGCAGTTCATTCTCATGCACTAGGATTGTACATTATTTCTTTCATCTGAGTGTTAGGGGCTGATGGGAATTCATACTTAATACCTGCTCATTCTTCTGCTCTGAAGATTCTCTCTGTCTAGGTGTGAGACACATACTACTGTGGTGCATATGAGCTTCTACATGGCTTCATGGTGTTTGTGCAGCAGCTTTGCCCCTGACATGTAGGTCTTTGCCATTGATACTGTTATATTACGTAGTCATATTTAAAGATGTCTTCTACTCTGATGTCTTCTAGAGATTTAAATTTAAATTTAAAGTAAAGAATGTTCTGGAATTCCTTCTGCTTGAATGTGGAGAAAACATATAGGAGTGGTCACTACTACTAATGACGAACTTCCCATCAAATTGGCCACCACAGGGCTGCAGCAGCAGAACAGGGACTTACGCGCAATGACTTATACCAGTGTATTATTAAGAATGGACATTCTGGTCCACAGAAGAAAGGCATCCCAGACAGACCTGTATTCAATAAATAAATTAGTCTATTACTAGTAGACTACTAGTAAATTAAGTAGTCTATTATGGTCTACTTCTGACTGTAACAAGCTAAATGCCTTGCGGTGGTGGGTCCCTGACAGCAAGTCCTGCTGGAGGAAGAATGTGTCTCCTGAGAAATCAGAGGCCTCTTTAGAAAGAAAGGTCACATAGTTGGAGGAAAATATACTTTTTTCTACCATTAATAGTAAGCTATAGGCTTTTAAATAATTGCAATAAACTAAAAAGTATTTTTACTTTAGTTCATGTTTCCCCAAAGCTTTTTCCTTTGTAGGTTAAGCTCTTACATATGAATTATTTCAATAGTTGCAGTTGTCCAGTAAGATATTTTACCCTGAATAAAAAGTGCTTAGCTAGTATGGTATGAAATAATAGTATGTTGACATACTAAGGAGTGGAGCTTTGTCCAACCAAGTCAGTGTCCAGAAGAGAAAAGCCCCTTTGTGGATCAGTATGTGGAATAATGGTAGATTAAGCAATGAGGAAAAGGCTCAATAATAAGCATTTCTCTCTGCTTCTTAAGCTGGCATTTCTGCTCTGCCACATCTTGCAAACTGCCACATACACCTATTTAGTCACAAGAAAGTCTTCATATGTTTCATTTTTCTTGACATATCCTTAATTCTACTCTATTACCTTTTAATAGATCATTTGAAGTGTATGTATGCCCACCCACAAAGCCTGAGAAAAAAACAGGGGGAACTGCAGCTCCGTGCCCAATTGGAAAGTTATGATATCATAGGAATAACACGGTGGGATAACTCACATGGTTGGACGATAGTGATGGATGGATATAGGCTGCTTTGTAAAGACAGGCTGGTAAGAAGAGGAAGAGGAATCACACTCTATGTTAACGGGAACATTGAGTGCATATGCATCTACTAGGGTAATTGTGGAATTGTTATTGAATGCTCGTTTAAGATCAGAGGGGTTGTCTCCAAGGAGGATCTTACAGTAGGCATCTGTTACCCAACCTTCACACCAAGATGATATGGCCAACAAAGCCATATTTGGGTCAAAAGTACGTGGTTCTTAAGGATGACTTAAACTACCCAGACATTTGCTGCAAGAACAGTTCAGCAGCCAACATGTCCTCCATCAAGTTGCTGGAATGTGTGGAGGACTGCTTACTCATACAAACCAGTAATGAGGCACTGCTGGACTCACAAACCAAGAAATCTTGCTTTGCTGTATTTCAGTGGCATAAAAATTGACTGCAGTGGTCAAAGTATTGTGGAGTATAGGATCCTGCTAAGTGCACTAAAATTCAGTGCTAAGACAAAGCTTTTAGATTTCAGAAAAGCAAACTTCAGCTTGCTCAGAGCTCAGGTGGGAGGGATTCTGTAAAAAGCTTCCATGAAGGATAAAGGAGCGAGCGAGTGCTGTGACTTTTTCAAACATGCCCTCCTGCAAGCACAAAACCAGTTCATCCCCTCTGAAGGTGATGAAAGCATGCAGAGCAAGAGACCTCCTTGGCTTAACTGCAGTCTTGAGTATGATCAAAATCAGTAGAGAAGCAAACCTGAGGTGGAGAAACAGATCAATACCCACTGAAAACAACAAGGAATTGCCAGGGTGTGTAGAGTCACAGTTAGGAAAAAAAAAAAAAAAACCTCAGCTCAAATTGGAATTGTCCCAACATGTCAAAAACTGCAAGAAAGAGCCCTTCAAGTCCATAAAAAAAAGCACAAACAAGAAGGTAAACGTTGGCCTAGTATTAATAACGAGAGGTGAATTATTCACCAACACCAAACAGGTCAAGGTTACCAAGACTTTCTTCACCTTTATCTTTAAATAACACTATTGGGTCCCAAGCCTTGGAAACAAAAACCCAAGCTGATGCAAATGCAGACTCACTTTCTTCCTCAGTGAAGGAAGACTTGATATATGAACTACTACAGGACCTTGACTCTCACATATTGATGAGTCCTGACAATATCCACCCAAGTGTGTTAAGAGAGATGGCCAATTTCATTGCAAGGCCACTCTTGCTAATCTTTGAGAGGTCACAGAAATGGGCGATTTCCAAGAAGACTGGAAGAAGGTGACTGTCACCGCTATCTACAAAATGGACATAAAGTTGGATCCAGGAAAATATAGGCCCATCAGTCTTAATTCAGGCCCTGGGAAAGTTATGGAATGAAACCTTCTGTGGGCTATTACAAGTCGTATAAAGAGGACTGGGAAAAAACAGCATAGATTCATAGAATCATAAAATAGTTAGGGTTGGAAAGGTCCTTAAGATCACCTAGTTCCAACCCCCGCTACCATGGGCAGGGGCACCTCACACTAAACCATATCACCCAAGGTTATGTCCAACCTGGCCTTGAACACCACCAGTGATGGAGCATTCACAACTTCTCTGGGCAACCCATTCCAGTGCCTCACCACCCTTACACTAAAGAATTTCGTCCTCATATCCAATCTAAACTTCCCCTGGTTAAGTTTGAACCCATTATTACTTGTCCTCTAACTGCAGGCCTTAACGAAGAGTCCCTCCCCAGCATCCTTATAGGCCTCCTTCAGATATTGGAAGGCTGCTATGAGGTCTCCATGCAGCCTTCTCTTATCCAGGCTGAACAGCCACAACTTTCTCATCCTATCATCATACGGGAGGTGCTCCAGTCCCATGACCATCCTCGTGGTTCTCCTTTGGACTTGTTCCAAAAGTTCCATGTCCTTTTTATGTTGAGGACACCAGAACTGCACCCAATACTCCAAGTGAGGTCTCACGAGATCAGAGTAGAGGGGCAGGATCCCCTCCCTCAACCTGCTGGTCATGCTCCTTTTGATGTAACCCACGATGTGGTTGGCTTTCTGGGCTGTGAACGCACACTGCCGGCTCATGTTCATTTTTTCTATCGACCAACAGCCCCAAGTCCTTCTCCACAGGGCCGCTCTCAATCTCTTCTCTGCCCAGCCTATAGCTGTGCCTGGGATTGCTCCGACCCAGATGTAGCACCTTGCACTTGTCATGGTTGAACTTCATCAGGTTGGCATCAGCCCACCTCACAGGTGTGTCAAGGTCCCTCTGGATGGCATTCCTTCCCTCCAGCATATCATCCGAACCACCCAGCTTGGTGTTATCAGGAAACTTGCTGAGGGTGAACTCAATCCCACTGTCCATGTCAGTGACAAAGATGTTGAACAAGACCGGTCCCAACACTGATCCCTAGGGGACACCACTTGTTACTGGCCTCCAGCTACACATTGAGCCATTGACCACAATGGCAAATTGTTCTTGACCAACCTGGTCACCTTCATAACAAATTAACCTTCTTGATTGATGTGGGTCAAAGAGCTCACATTGTCTACCCAGATTTGTCTAAGACATTTGATACTGATTTCCATGGCCTCCTTCTAGAGAAACTGACATGTTACTGCCTAAGCAAGTGGTTTGTATAGCGGATGAGAACTGGTTGACCAGCCACACCCACAGGGTGGGGGATGAATAGCTCCTTTTGCAGCTGGCAATCTGTCAGAAGGGTGTTCTCCAGGTGTCAGTATTGGCCGCAACCACTATTTAATATCTTTGTAAGTGATCTGGATGATGAGGACAAATGTACCCTGATGAATTCTGCTGATGATACCAAACTGAGCAGGGAAGTGGATACTTTGGAGGGGAGAGACAACCTGCAGGTTGACCTGGACAGGCTGGAAGAATGAGCTGACAAGAGCCTTATGAAGCTCAACAAGGTGAAGTGTAGGATCTTGCAGCTAGGTAAACACAATCTGGAAGTGAAGAACAAGCTGGGACCTACTTGGCTGGTGATCAGCTCTGTTGAAAGAGACTTGGGGGTCTTGGTGGACAGCAAGCTCAATAGGAGTTAATGTGTACAGCTGCAGCAAAGGAAGCCAATAGGCAGCTGGGAAGCATCGACAAGGGCATCACCAGCAGAGACGAAGTTGCCATAATGCCAAAGTACTCAGCAGTTGTCAGGCCAAACATGGAATACTGTGCCCAGTTTTGTTCCCCAATATACAAAAAAAATGAGGACAGTCTGGGCAGGATGAGAAAAGGGCCACAAAGATGGCCAAAGGACTGGGAACCCTGCTGTTTGAGGAAAGGCTGAGAGAACAGGATTTGTTTAGACTTGAGAAAAGAGGGCTGAGGCGACACTTCATTACCATGGTCCAGAGGCTACAAAGAAGATGAGGACACTTTTCCAAGAAGTAATGGATAGAAGATAGGCCTTTGGAGATTCTGATTGGACACAAAAGGAAAATTTTTACAATGAGAACAGTGAGCCATTGGAATAATCTCCCATGTGAAGTAGTGTTTCCCCTATCATTTAATATTCCTTAAGCTCGTCTGGGCAGAGTGCTGATTCATCTTGTCTAGACTGCTTTTTGCCAAGAAAGGTAGGTCCAGGTGATCTTTGAGGTCCCTTCTAATCTGGTATTCTATGATTCTACTAACACAGCACAGAAGAACAGATTTCTTTGTTTTGTTTTCATCCAAAATGAGTAATATTAGTAGAGTCAATATCTTAAAACCTCTTTCTCCAAGGAATTGTAGAAAGAGGGACTCCTGACAGAACTGAGACTCCTGACAGAACTGTGATAGACTGACCTTAAAAAATTAATTGGAACTGTCACAACATTAAGGATTTGCCATCTACTTTAATAGGTATTGTGAGACTCAGAGAAGCCTTCATTAGCCCTCCAGCACTAATGATTCTGAATGGATTGGTAAATGAGATATAAAGGTAGCCATTCAAAGGAATCAATTACTATAGTTGGCAAGAAGATCCTTTTCCCCCTCTTCTTCCTGATTTTCTTTGTTATTCATAAACTAATACACCTGTTTGTAACATTGTCTGGATTTATAGCATGGCTGGTGAGCTAAGCCTTTGCTAATGAATAGGAAAAAGTTGGACATTGTTTCCAGACACATGATTAAGGCAAGTACAGCCACTTCAGTTTGAAAAAAAATCCTAGTAATAATTCAGCTCTTTTTGTAAGGTCACACTGATGATATTCACCCTAAACCTTGCACAGCTGTGCTGGTTATTGCCTTTCTCTACTCCATAAGGAGTACAGAGAGCTGAAAAGCTTGGAATTAGGTTTAAGTTTTAGCCAGAGGAGGATACTGAGGCTATTTTTAAAACCAGTTTTCAATAAAAAGCCTCCCACTTTCACCCCTAAACATATACTGCTCCTTTGAAGACATGTATATGTCCCCAGACATGCATAAAACAAATATGCTCAAAAAAAGAACAACAACAAAAAAACCCAAATCCAAAAAACCCAAACCAAAAAACAAAACCAAACATGTGAAATAAAGAAAAAGAAAAATTGAGAAAAATCGATGTGCAACAAGACAAACCAGTTACGGATGCCCTCAGGAATTTCTGGAAGCATGCAGAAATGTCATTGTGCTCATTAAACTCTTAGACACAACTTTCATTTTCACTATGAAAGCTGTGCTGACCTTGCCAGTCCATTAAACTCTAACAAGGGTGTCTGCAGGTTCATAGTTCCAATTATGACTCAGTTTACAGGACCCTAGCAATAAATACAGCTTGACTTGCTCCGCTGTGGGCTGATCTTTGCTCCTGCAGTTGCCACATAAACAGTGGGCTGGAGGTGGAAACTCAAATGCCTTTTTTTCTTTCAAAAGTAGAAAACATTTTGAAACTCTTCAGCTAATATGCAGCTAAGATTCACAAGCAGGCTTTTCCTCTGGGCTTCTGTTAAAGCTAATTGCTTCTTTTTGGCTGTCATGAAAACTTCATATCAAGCTTGAAAATAACATTTGATAAGGAACTAACACTATATGAATATGTGCATCGCATAGCCATACGCAGTGTGTGATAGCATAGAGTTCCGCATAGTCCTACGCAGTGTGTGAGAGCATATAGTTCTTGCCCAGTAAAGGCAAGTGAGGAGGTGGGTACATAGATACTGTGTTAATCAAATTATGATTTTAGATGTTTGGAGTCAAATTTTGAGAGAATATACATGGAGGAACTAAGAGTAAGACCTGATGTTCTATACTGGCTTGGAAGTAATAAAAAAAAGATTTTACTGTAAGACCAATAGCCATTATTTTATACCTATGAATTCTATCCCTATTCAGAATTGTTGACTATGTTTGCAAACATCAGTAGGTAGACTACTTAAAGTGAAGGCATAATTGAGTTGCAAAATTTGTATGCAGAACTAGGATCTACAGTCAACCTTATAAAAAAGGATTATTTTCATGCAATACAAAATATTTCATTTAGTTATATAGACATTTTACACTGATGTCATAAGAAAGAAAGGATCATTCTTATGATGGTAAAACTATAAGGCATATTTTTTAGAAAATGTGACCATGTAATCTTGGAGTGACAGATTTTTTTCCTAGAATGCCCTTAGGACATATTTCAAAAGTGTTTAAGCCCTTACAAAATGCAAATAAGAGCTTAATGTGAGTTTCATAAGCATTAAAATGTTCAGGAACATTTTCTCTACCTAGTTCCCAAGAAAAGCAGAGAGATATTTTTGTATGCATAGGGAATGTAGTAACTATTATAATAAATTTACATTAAACATATTTGTGATGTGTTCCCAAATGAGCAAAACACTGTCAAATTAGGAAAAGAAAAAAAATAACAAATGTGGCATAAATACAATGAAATGATCAAATTTTATGTATTCAGAAATGATGAAGGAAAACTATACTAAATCAAGCTCATAACTTCTACATTCAGAACATCTGCCATAAATTGTAACACTTCTTCTGTGGTAAAGGTGCTTACATTAAAAGTTACTGTAGAGCTCATTAAGCAAAGATGATCTATAGCATACTGGAGTGCTTGAATTTATATTTACAATTAAAATAAAAAAATGGAGAAAATAATTAGCAGGAACTATGAATAAAAGAAAGATATAATCTTTTCTTCACAACATTCTCAGTTGTGAGGGAATATGTGTTAAGGCACTAATTGCTGTGAAGAAAGTTTGGACAAAGCTTTATGTAGCTGTAGAACAATTTTAATTTCTAAACAAATAGAAATGCATAGCTGTGAGAATACTTAAATAGTAAGTGATAACACTGCTCCATTTTTTTTCTGTATTGCCATTTTATGTCTAAAGTTAATATAAAATTAGTATGACTCATCCTACAAAGAAGCTTATATAATAAACTTAATACCAGTAAAGCTCTCTGTTCAGTCCAAGAGTCTGAATAACCTTTTTTATATACTTTTACAGTAAGGGGCAGAAGCATTCCCATAGCACATTTGCTTCGTATCTCATACAGAGGCATTCAAGTAGTGATTTATACAGAACTTGCTTATAAAATTTCTGCATACCCATCACATTTCAAATCTGAAAGGTCTAGAAAATGCAGTATGGTCATGCAGACAAATAATGTATCTTCTTGACAGGTATGTAGATTGCTTGCTTATAAAACTTCTAAGATTAATAGGCAGCCCTGCAAGCCATACATGATCTGAAATGATATTCTGAAATTCAATCAATAAAGAAATCTGCTAAATATAGGGGGGAAAAAAAAAAAAGGTGAACTAGAACTGTAACAATATGAACAATATTCTCCCCCCCACCCCGCACATGTTAGATGCTTACACCAAGTTCATTTACAGTTAAGGAAAAATATTGGCCTAGGAAGCAAAATTGCCTGAATGTTTCTTTTTAATATTAAAAAGAAAAAAAGGCAAAATACATTATATCATGGATAAACTACCATGAAATGAGCATAGTGGAATAGAATGACAGAAATATAGGACTGTATTTACAATGCAGTGTTAGGGGTTTTCTTTTTATCATTATGAAAGATTAATAACTTCCTTAACTTTTGTAAATATGCTTTAAGTTAAAAAAATCCTGCTGCATTCACTATTTTTTACTCCCACTTTTCTAAGCATTACCATAATTTAATGTCATGTTTGTATACTTTGAAGTTTGTAACATTTTTGACATTCCTACTTTTTGGTGTTTCTGGCAGAAATAAGAGTAGCTACGTTTTACAATAAAAATATCAACCTAACTCAAGTGCACAAATATCTTACTGTCAAAACCATGTATCAAATAAAATGAATCCAAACTCACAAGTAGAAGTTTTAAAATTTTAAAATCTAAAACACTCAAATATATTCATGCCAGACCAATAGTAGGTACAAATACATTGTGATACCTTTTGGAAGCAATAAATACTTGTTTCAGTTGAATGAATTCAGAGACTAAAACCCTCACTTACTCAACTTTTTGTGCATTAGATGTGTCTGACCTCTTTAAAGAGGTTGAATTTTATGTCACTTTTTACTACTGAATCTAAGATTGTAGTCACAATAGGCCTAGGTATGAATGAAACTAAAGAAAAATAATAATTAAAACCACTGTGAAAGTTAATCAATTTGTGACTGCTTTCTCCATCCTATTCATATTGTCCCTTTGTTTCACTGATGTATTGGCGTTGTGGTTTAAGCCCAGGTGGTAACTCAGAACCATGCAGCTGCTCACTTACTCACTGCCTTCTTCCCTCCTGCTCCTGGTGGATTCGGAGGAGGAATGAAAGAATGTAAATCCCATGGGTTGAGATAAGAACAGCGCAGTAACTAAGGTATAACACAAAACCACTGCTGCTACCACCAATAGTAATAATGGTAAGGGAAATAATAACGGAAGAGAATATAAAACTATAAGGAGAAAAAGAACAGAAAACGATGAACACAAGTGAGGCACAAACCAATTGCCTACCACCTGCCAACCAATACCCAGCCCGACTCATGCAGTCATCTTTCCTTTCCGGGTAGCCCCCCCCCAGTTTATATACTGGGCATGACATGCTGTGGTGTGGAATACTGCTTTGGCTAGTTTGGGTCAGGTGGCTTCTTCCTGGCTTCTTGTGGCTTCATTGGCAGAGTATGAGAGACTGAAAAGTCCTTGATCAGCGTAAGCATGACTTAGCAACAACTAGAACTCGTGTGTTATCAGCATTGTTCTCAGATTGAGGCAAAAACACTGCACCAGCTACTAAGAAGGAGAAAAATAGCTGTTACAACTGAACCCAGGACAATTGGTTTGAATATAAGTTGCTAAACTTGTTTGGTTTTTTTTTTTTTTTTCTTATATTTTCATATCATGCAGCTACAAAAGAACATTCTCTTTTCTAAGAGCCACAAAATACTGGCAGATCTAATGGCAAAAGAAGAGTACTAACAGAATCAATAATCATTATGGTGAACAGAACCTTAGTATGTCAGTTTTATACCAAGGCTCAAGGAAGCATATACCATGTGACCTCATGATATTTAAATTTCTTAGGTGTGAAATTACCTATAAGACACTGGGAAATGTTTTATTTTTACTCAGGTGTTTTAAATAGACAGAAATTGCTGTTTCTAGTGAGTGGCACTGTGTAAGGAGTCATGTTTCACATATGACTATTTGGGGTGATTGTGAGCATTTTGTCATGTGAAAGGATTGGTAAAGTGATAAATCATTGCCAGGATATTTTATTAAGTGTTAGTTATGAGTCTGTTCCAGTTTGTTGGGTTTTCTCTGCATGTGCATTTTTGGTCTTGTAAGACAGAAACAATTACAGCATTCAAATAAGTTGATAATAAACAGTTACTAAGTCTCAGTCAAACTCATATCTTCATGTGCACGCAATCTGTCTGAACAGGCTGAAGCAAGTGAGCCGCTATTACAAAACCTCAAAATATTATCACTGGTTGTACTAAAGGCACCATATATAGACAATTGAGTGGACTTCAAAAAAACAGCAACAAGCTTTAGGAGCACCTTTTAAGATGAGTCCAAAATCAAGCTGTGGAATGAATTATGGTTTGAGAGTCCTCAATGAGTTGTTGGCTAAGCCCATTTTATAGAAGCAACAGGGTTCATTAACCTTCCTGCTAAAGCTTCATCTGTCACTGAAAGTGAGTTTTGATGTGGCTTAGCTGTGTAACCTTGGCTCAGGCTGCTGAGAAAGTTGCCAGGCTGTGAGGAAGTGCATAGAGTAGGGACACTGATGATAAAAGAGGTAACATTGAAGGCAGAGCTAAGATTTCTTGGGTATAGCTAGTTAGCAGTCCAAGGATTCAAGAGGGAAAGCACTCCTCTCAGATGGTATAAAATCCTAGGGTAAAAAAGCAAATATGGAATTGGAGGATGCTAACTCAACAACATTATTGCGAAGAGCAAAGACGTTGCTGTCCTCCCTTTGCCAGACTGATTTCTAACTGGTTAGGAAATGCTAATCAGAGGTTTTCTTATTAGATGTATTAGTGCCTAGTGTTGTTTTTCTCTAGTTCTAGTTATCTGCTGCATGCTTTAGCCAGTAATGAATTGCTTTAGACTTTTAAATTGTGTTCAAATTGCTGTCACTGTCCCTTAAGAACTTCCCATACACATCAAAAGACCTAGGAAGCGAGGGTTACAGATGATAGTAAATGCAGGCAACAAAATTCCTATGACCTGGAGTGGAGGCATCTTTCCTTCTTCAGCTGAAAACTAGGAGTACGAAAGTAGAATCACCAGAGCTAATTAATTCTGTATTTTGAAAGGAAAATTATAACCCTTTGTGGCTCTTGGGGTTACAGTTCATGCCATGGTGGTGCTTTAACTATACCTCCATCCATGACTGTTAAAACTAAACAAAGAAACTCAACAAGTTTATGACAAAGCAGCACTATTGTTTCCCTGAAGTTAACAGGCTGTATTTACTCCATTATCATCTTCATCTGCTTTTTCTATGGATACAATTTTTTTCATTGATAAGAAATATGGAAATAAGTTTTCCAAGTTTGGTAATAGAGATTCTTGCTCCACAACCTGTCAGAGTTGGATGATTCCTTTGGCTCCTTTTTCTGCTTATTCTCAGATCATTAAAAAAGATATTAAAGAAAAGCTTTTATTTTATACACATTCTTCAGTCTTCTAAAATAGCAAGTATCAACGCTCATTTCTTTGCTGCTTCAAAATATTTTTTGCTTCTTTAGTACAATTGGCATTGCATTTCGAATTTCTCCCATGTTTTGTTTCCTTCTTTTCAGGTCATTAATAAACTTTAATTATAGTGATTATGTAATCACTATAATTAATATATTTAATCACAGTATATTTTATATAAATGTTATATGCTTTTTAAAAATATATAAATGTATATTTACATGTTTATATTCATGTTTATATATGTGCTATATATAAAATACATATACAGCATATTTAATTAAATATATTGGGAGTTTCCTATTACAATTGTAAGGATGTTCTTTTATATAATTGAAAACTGATTGAATTTCTGAACTATTTTTAATTCCTTCCTAAGATGGATACATTTGAAATCTGAATCAAAAAACTTAATCAAATATGATGCCTTATTGTTAATAATTAGCTAACTCACTGCTTTATAAATCCTGAGTTTCGCAGTTCACATCTCTGATTCTTGCTGAAAGTTTTAGAAAACTCTATGTGGAGTCTGTCTCTGTATGTTCAAAGAAAGAATTATTTTACAAATATTTTCAGTTGTCCTGTGCATGGAGAAATGGGCATGTACTGAACAGGGCTGAACATGAATAAATCAGCTCTGTGAATTAGGGGTAAGGTGGATTGATAACGTGCTGT
The DNA here is from genome assembly GCA_024733675.1 of Psilopsiagon aymara. NCBI lineage: Eukaryota > Metazoa > Chordata > Aves > Psittaciformes > Psittacidae > Psilopsiagon > Psilopsiagon aymara. Next base: position 5,741 of record JANRGW010052315.1, on the reverse strand, counting down.
TCAAATTTATTTCACTAAGTTAAAAAACAGGAAAACTTTGGAAAAGCACAAAATATAAGGTTGAAAGAAAAAGTTCATTATGTTTTCAGTGTCACTTAGAAACATGTTCACATAACTCAGTTACAGTTGTTTCATATGTATGCATCCTAACATGCATACAAGAAAACTGGAATGGAGTCCTATTTCAGAGCTGTTAAGCACTTAAATAGATCTGCCCTAGCTCCTCATGTATGGGGATGTTTGGTCTAATTTACGGTGATGTAGCACACTTCTTCTATCCATCTCAAAATACTAATTACAAAGCAGCTTATTTTTGGGAGACCTTATGTTCATACTTCAAGCCATAACTAAAAACATTGGTGTTATCAGCGCTGTTCTCAGGCCACAAGTCAAAAACACAGCACTGCACCAACTACTAAGAAGGAGAAAAATGACTGCTACTGCTGAACCCATGACAGAGTGTGACCAGATGAACTCGGGATACCAACAAGCCAACAAAGGTGATTCTGCCCTCTACTCTGCTCTCCTGAGACATCACCTCCAGTTCTGCATTCAGCTCTGTGGCTCCTAACACAAGAGGCACATGAACCTGCTCAAATGAGTCCAGAGGAGGTCATGAAGATTATCAGAGGGCTGGAGCACCTCTGCTATTGAGAAGACAGGTGGACTTGATCAGCCTGGAGAAGAGAAGGCTCTGGTGAGGTCTTAGAGCAGCTGCCAGTGCCTAAAGGGTCTGACAAGAAATCTAGAGAGGGACTTTTTACAAGGGCCTGTAGTATCAGGATAAGAGGGAATAGCTTTAACCTGACATAGGCAAGATTGAGATTAGATTTTAAGAAGACATTCTTTACTATAAGGATGGTGAGGCACTGGAGCAGGCTGCCCAAAGCTGCCACTCCCCCATCCTTGGCAGTGTTCAAGGTCAGATTGGAAGGGGCTTTGAGCAACCTGGTGTAATGGAAGATGTCCTTGCCTGTGGCAAGGGATTGGAACTGGATGGTCTGTAAGGTCCCTCCTAACGCAAACCATTCTATTATTCTATTTATTATTATTTATGTTATGTAGTTTTATTCCATAGAAGTCTTGTTTCTTCAGTGCAATTAGATATTTAACACGGAAAGAATATAAGAATCTGATCCTATTTTATAAATGATGTATCTTACTATACTTCCTGCCTCAGAATTGTTTTCATATTGTGCACCTTCAACTGATTTATATGGCACTTTATTAAAAACAAAATTGTCTTTAGTCTCGTATCATGCTGAGCATGTTGTCGAGGAGGACCACAAAGTCAACTGCTGCTTTGCTTGATACTTGTCAACTAAGTAATGCCAATCGAAATTTCAACTTTCTGTCTGATTTTAATACAGATGCATTCTGTGTTCCCATTTGCTTCACATTGTGCAGCTAATAGAGCTTCTCCTCTTCTGAATGTTTCAATCTCAAATTTAAATGGGATTAATGCTGTGAAAAGTTCTTTTAAAATGATTAAGTTAATAATCTGGAAATTATGGCTACCCAAATAAAACACAATAGCTAGCACCAGGCTTCGTGTGTACTGCAAAAGTGTATGTGTGTGTCTGCATGTAGTTGCCAGTTTCCCAGGTCATAGTTCCAAGACACCCTGATTGTAGCCATGACTATGATTTATCTGCTTTTGTTTTACCTGTGGAGACTTAGCAAATAGTGAACATGTTCTTCATTGCAGCAACAGCTGTAGTTATTTCCAGGGGTCATATCACAAGCTAGATGCTTGGCATAAATCTTGGATTAATTAAAATCTGAGTTATAGCTGAATGGACATCTCTCATTATTGTTAATTTGCCATCCACTTGAGCTGCTGGCTTTTCTTTAAACCACACACACACACACACACATATATATATATTAAAATTAACAGATAATTTTTCTAAAAGATTTTATCTTCCATATTTTTTCTTTATATTTGCTTATATTGCTGTCAATTTTCCTCATGAGAAAACTTAATTTGTTGAGAAGATAGTGTGTGATTCATTATATGGGACACGCTTTTCTATACTGGATATGCCTAAAATTAACCACACACCTACATGCAAAATTGCCCCATTATCTTTCATTTTGAACTCTCCCATTAATTCCTTTTTAGCATTTAATTCGCAAATTATATGAAAAGTACAGCCATCTTTCCTAAGTAGGAATATATATTTTTAGTGCATGGACGTAGTCAGGGCTTAAACGAGACTGGAGATGTTCCAAAAGTAGGATTTGCAGGTAGCAATGAAGTGCCTGTGGACATCATGTATGTCCCTTTCCTTGCACTCTTGTTCTGCATATGTGTACATAATCTATCACTGTGATCACAGCCACATATAAGACTTTTTTACACACCTGTCCTTCAGTAAATGCGAAAATACCTTCTCCCTTATGAAATCTCTTTCAGCTTTCAAAACAAAGCAATCAAATGCTCTAAAAACTACCATGTGTTTAAAGGCACGTGAGATCTCATGGCTTTGTAACAATGTGCAACTCCTCAAAATCTGTGCAACCTCATGAAGCCCTTGGAGTGGTTTGAAAAGTAGTTCCCCTTAATAAGCACAAATTTAGCACCGAGGTGCTAAATTGGATGTATGGACTTGACTTTTCCAGAAAAGAGAAGAGGCATAGATCCAAGTGTGTGGTTGTCTTGATTCCCCTGACCCTGCTAGAATTATATCAACAGCAAATTTAGCTCCGTGTCACTGTGGCTTTATGTGCTTGTTATTTTAATTTTTACACTGAAAATTCTGGAAGCACTTCTTTCAGAAATCACATATTCAGGGCTTATAATAGCCAGTTTGAGGACACATTAGATTTTGGAAGGGGCAGATAGAGCACCTGCACTCAGAACTACTCACTGAGAGATAAAACTTAACTGATACTGAGGGGATTTACTTTTATAAGCGAGCCTCCTAAAATCACTCCCTTGTCAATGTTGCCATAGTAAGTTGATTACCACTTCAGCTATGTTTACCCTGTTAGAAAAGGAGGAGATAGAGCTAAGCAATGGAGGGAATGTAAAAGGCAGGCTTTCAGCTCTAAAGTTAATAGATAAAATTTGTTTGATGTTGATAGAGTCAGTATCATAACAGCCTAAATAGCTGATTGTAATCTAAAAGAAGTGATAGGATGGTTTGAGCCTGGATGTATTTTAATAAAAATTACACCTATTAACTAACACAGTTAAGACAAGGGATGCTATCCAGAAGGACCTTTACAAGCTTGAGACGTGGGCCAATGCCAACCTCATGAAGTTTAACAAAGCAAAGTGCAAGGTCCTACACCTGGGTCAGGGCAATCCTAGGCACAGCTTCAGGTTGGGCATAGAAGTGATTCAGAACAGCCCTGCGGAGAAGGACTTGAGGGTGTTGGTCAATGACAAACAACATACGCCAGCTGTAGTGTTCACTAGCAGCCCAGAAACCAACCATATACTGGGCTGCATCAAAAAGAGCATGACCAGCAGGTTGAAGGAAGAGATCCTGCCCCTCTTGTGAGACCGCAACAGGTTGCTGGAAGAAGTTGCCCAAAGAAGAAGTAAAAGTTCCAACTCTGGCAGCGTTCAAAGCCATGGTGCCATGGTCTAAACTGAGACGTCCCTACCCATGGCAGAGCAGTTGGAACTAGATGACCATAAGGTCCTTTCCAGCCCTAATTATTCTATGATTCTATGATTTTATAGCCTGCAGAAAATCTTTATCATGTAATACTGAAATTTTACTGAGTTTCCTGAACATAATATTTAATCTCTTGCTTAGCTATATACTAAGGCAACTCTCTGGCTACAACTACACACAAGCTTATGTGTACTGCTGGACGGAGAGCAGATTTAAATGCACAGCTCTTTTAAATTTCACAGTTTGTTCCTATAAGGCAGAGGTTTTAGGGTGCCATCATTAGTAGCAGTAGAAGCTGTCCCTGGCCTTATCCTAATAAATGTGCAAGTGCACATTAAATCTAATACCATAAGCATCTGGAGTATGTTATTTAGGCTTCATCTTACGCAGGATTTTAAGAGTTTAGAAAAGTTCTGAAGATGATTTTCAATTGTTTTTCAACAATTTTTTTTCTTTTCATTTTAGCGTGTTAGCTGAAATATTGAATGATTTTATGAGTTAAATGGATATTGAGTATTAGTATGAAACTGGTATGTTAGTCCTGATTGCTTACTCAGGCATAAGTCCATCACAGCCAGACCCAATACAGTATCAAATAAATGCCTATATCATTTTTAGATGGCTTATCTTGTGCAACAGTGTGTGTGAGTACAAAATGTAATGATGTTAACAAGGAGCTTCCTTAGAGAATATGTGTATTCCTGAAAGCAAGCATTCATCTACATCCTAGGAGATCCCAAGCAAAATGTTGTGAGGAACATCTGCTGTTTAAGAATCTCACGCTCAGGCATCTTTAGTGAAGCTTTTATTTATTTGTTTGTTTGTTTATTTATTTACAATTATTATTTATTAAAAAAATAAATTGAGGCATTGAAAAAGCAAACATCTTCTAGAAACATTTTAAGCTGAAACCAAACTACTCGTGAATTAAACAGCTCAACTATGTGTGCATAACAACATCAGATACTAAGTGTAAGACTGCCTGTTATTCTCTATGCATCTATACAGTTTTCATTAAATGATTATATTTTTTTAATGTCCAGCCTCAGGTAATTATTTTTTACTGGTTAATACAATATACATCAATTACGAAAAAGTTTAAGATGAAGAGTTTTAGTAAGTATCTCTTAAGGTCTGACCTCACAAAATACAAATCTTCTAGGCAGGACCTGGAGGTGGCTAATCAAAACAAACCCCATCAACAGTAATGGTAGTGCAAATGATAATCTTTAAACGTCTGACAGCAGCAAGCCAAACTAACCAGCCAAATAACCACAATCAGCTAAGTAAAACACCTCAGTCTCCAAATACTGCGATAGAGAACCAACCTGTTAATTAAATAACTTGCCCATAGTGGTATGGCTTGACTGCTGAAAAAGAAAAAGTTAAACAAATGAAAAATTTAAAGATATGTTGCTGCATATATTTTGCTGTGAAGCCTTGCTAAAAGTCTTATACAACTACCTCATGTTTAGAAAAGTAGTATTAACAGATGGTGGGGTTTTTTTTTGAAAAATAGATGATTTAACACCACTTTTTCTTCTGTGGAAAAAGTAAAGCAAATGAACATGACGTGCACAGGATTAAGCCTACATCTTCACAAAATTTTCGCATGCCGTTCTTTAAGTCTCCTATGTAAAAATAAAAACATAAAAAAGTCTTTATCTTTTGAGTTTCTGCTTCCTCATTGACTTGTTTGATAAAGCCAAATGTTTCTCATTTTAAATCCCATTGAATGAAAGAAATGTAATATATTTCAACTACATCTGGGCTATCCTCTCTGCCAAATTTACTGGCCTGTGTAAAGCTCTGATGAGAGCACTGGATGAAACTGATAAAATTAGACATCTTTGGCTGAGTTGCTCACATCGGAATTATAAGTTTAGGTGACAAAACTAATTTAAAAAATGGACTTTGCTTATCCCTAATTTATAACAATATAAACACCACCAAACCTCAGACTGATGACAGCACTATGAAAACACAGCAAACAGGAAATCAACAGGATCCATTCCTGAATTAGATTTATAAATTCAACCATATGAGAGCAAGCTATATAGCTGGCACCACATCAAGAAATGGTGGAAGGGAAGGGAAGGGAAGGGAAGG
>JANRGW010052310.1:0-13734 GCA_024733675.1 Psilopsiagon aymara | reverse complement strand
GGCTGCCCCATCCCTGCAGTGCTCAAGGCCAGGTTGGACACAGGGGCTTGGAGCAACTGCTCCAGTGGAAGGTGTCCATGAGTGTGGTAGGGATTGGAGCTGAATGGGCTTTAAGGTCCATTTCAACTCAAACCATTCCATGATTCTATGATCCTGCTGCTCAGGTTTGAGCATCCCAGCTGGTTCCCATGGGGGTGCCCTGTGCAGACCCTCAGTCTTTGACCCACGGCTCATTTGCAGCCCCTGTCTCATCTCAGTGATGGTCCAGTGAAGATGCAGGGCACAGGAGGGGATGCAGGGATGCAGAGGCTGGGATTGCCATGGCAACCCGCAGCCGGGAACAGAGGTTTTTCTTGGCAGGAGCAGCTCGGGGGGGCCCGGGGGGCTGCACTGCTCAGGGCGAGGTGATGAATGAGCCCTGTCATGGGGAAGGTGCTGGGTATGAAGCCCTCCCCTGTTCCCAGCACGACGGAGGATCCCCTTTCGCTCCCGATTAAACTTTTAATGGGGACAACTGGAGTTTAATTTGCTGGGGAATGGGCAAAGTTAAAGTGAACAAATATTTAAAGATGATTGAATCTCCTGTTAACAGGAAACCTCATGGTTGTAAACATAACAGTTTGGACATCTAATATCTTCTTGCTCACTGAATCCCACGTGGGGAAGTCTCTCTCTTTGCAGAGCGCAAAGTTTTTCTTCAGCTCTCTGTTGGAAGCCTGAAGTGGATGTAAATGTGGATTTAAACGTCGCTGTGTCTGTCTGGATGTGTTGGTGATGAAGGTGCTGGGGGAGAACTCGGTACCTTCCCTCCCTCGGCCTGTTTGGATGCTGCTATGTGTTCCTTTGCACCTAAACCACCTTTGTGATGCGTGGCCGGAGGGACTGCTCCTGCTGTTTGCACCTCAGATAAGGATGGAATTTGTTCTAGAACTTGGGGCTGGCAAGAAGGAGCTCGGAGGAGCGGCAGCCGTGCTGGAGGAGCAGTGTGCCGGGCGCTTGTCGCATCCAGAATCCAATAGGCTTCATCTGGAGGAATGAATATTTAATGGAGCTGCAGTCTATATATAATCTGATCGATGCCTCGGTGCCAAAAAGGCCTTTCAAGAGGTTTACCTATCGCTGAGCAGTGCCTGGTGTGAGCCCTGGGTGCTTATCGGTGCCGCTTTGAAGCGGAGCGGCTTTGCCAGGGGGGTTGGTGGCACACACGGTGCCAAACACGTTCCTGCGCCGTGTGCCCGGGCCTGGTTTCTGTGCCTTTATCTTCCAGCCCAGTTCTGCAGGTACCGGAGCCCTTCCTCCTGGCAGGGAGCATCGTGGTGTTTGGGTCCCTGCTAATCCCGGTGGCTGCAGCACTGGGGCAGCTGTAGCCAAAGACCCGGAGTCTCAGCCATGGCCACTTCCAGATGCCTGCTCCTCGCTGTGGTGCCTTCCCCTGCCCTGTGCAAGGGCTAAGAAAAGCATCAGGTGTAACCCAATCACCGGGTGCCTGCGGAAAAGACGATGGCCAGAAATATCCCTGTTCCTTTGGAGCCGACCCCGGTGATCCCCGTGTGGGGGTGCTGTGGGTCCGTGGGGACCCCTCGCTGCAGGTCCCTGGGGTCTCCATAGGCTGGTTCCCTCCGTGGGGGGAGCCTGAGCTGGGGGAGATGAGGGCATCTGCTTGCTTATGGTCATCATAGGGCGTGTTGGTTGTGCTTGTTAAGTTGGTGTTGTAATAAGGTTAATATGCTCCAGCCACTGCCCAGCTCCTCCAAGGCAGGATTGAGTCTCTGCTGGTTCTTTTCCCTCCAAACTGTGATAGTTGGGTGCTTTTCCTTATGGCATTTGAGAGGCGGTGGAGCTGAGAGCCCCTTTCTGTGTGTCAGCACCCCACAGGGGCTGGCATTAAACTGTGGGGGACACATCGTGGGGCCGGGGAAGCCTTGGGGCGCTGGATGTGGTGATTCGGGGGGATGGCTGTTGGCTGTCTCGGGAGGCACCTCGACAGCGGGGAAGCTGGAGCAGGACCCGGTTGCTCACTTATGTGCCTGATAAGGGCCCGCGCAGGGCTGTCGGAAGGAATTTCAGGGCGTTTGATTCCACGCCAGGGCTCGGCTCCGGCCATTGTTGCGGCGCGGGATCCGCGCGGCTGCTCCGGCAGTGTTTGACTTGGACCAGGAGCTGTTTTCACAGCTGCCACAGCCGCCGTTAACTGTTGGGATTCAGGCGGCTCTGTGAGCGGAGTGGGAAGGTCCATAGGGCACATGGGGTGGGATGGCACCTCCCGGCAGCCCTGCTGGGGTTATCGCTCCGGGACGATGCTATTCCCACTTCATGGAGATGTTGGAGAAGGGGCGGTTGAGCAGTGCGGGTTTGGTGTTGAGCTCATGTCTGATGTGGTGGAGCTGATGGGGGTCAATGGGCTGAGTTTCCTGAGCATGATATGAGGATGGAGAGAGGAACCTGAAGAGCTTTGGTTTGGGGTGGGGAGGGCACTCGTCACAGCCAGCACCCACTGCCCTCACTGCTGGCCCAGCACCAGTTCCCCGGGTGCTGTGTGCTTGCTGGGGCTGCTTCTGCAGGACCTCGGTGTCCACGATGAGTGCTGGGAGTGGATGGTGAGGAGTTGTCCGTGTGAGCGTGATCCCGATGGGATGTGAGGAATTGATCCTGTGCTCCAGCGCTTTGGGAAGCATCCATGGGTGCAGAGCTGTGGCTCCGTTTCCTTGAAGCCAGGGAAGCCCAGGCTGCTGTGACATTGCTGTGGGTGGCCCATGCCACTCGGTCCAGCAGTGGGAAAGGGATCAAAGCATCCCATGATGGGAAGGGGGTCAAAGCATCCCAGGAGTGGGGCTGTGTCCCTGCGCTGGTGACCGCAGAGGATGCACAAAGGCGGATTCATTGCCTCTTTTGGGAGCTGCTGCTTCCTCTTGTGTGGCCGGGAGGGGATGGGGACGCAGAGGCTGGTGCCGGGAAGCCTCGTGCAGGCTGCGGGAGCCCCCTCGGTGCTGACTCCTGCTTTTTCTTCTTCCTCTTTCTCTTTCCAGACAGAAATTGCTAAAAGACTCAACACGATTTTAGCCCAGATCATGCCTTTTCTGTCACAAGAGGTAAGGCCGCTTCCACAGCCTGGGTGGGGATGCTGCTGCTGCTGCTACTGGGGGGGTTCCCCAGCAAGGGAGTGCTTGGGGGGTCCTATAAGGAGGCATAGACCTGCTCCCAAACCCATATATTTGGGGTGCTCTGATCCTGCATGTGTGTTGCAGACCCTTGGGGTGGGGAGAGCTGGCACCTCAGAGGGCTTTATTCTGCCCTATGGGGCACAAAAGGCTGCAAGGGGCTGCTCTGGCACTCTGTGATCCATGGGGCTGCTGCTTGTGAGAAGAATGTAAACCCTATAAAAAATGTAGACCCAAATCAGGGGGTGACTGTCTCTGGGCGGTTGTACCCTGGGTGGGTGTCCCCATGCCCAGCTCTTGACCTGCCTGTGCACCTCTGTCCCCGCAGCACCAACAGCAAGTCGCACAGGCTGTTGAGCGTGCCAAGCAAGTGACAATGACGGAGTTGAATGCTATCATCGGGGTACGTGGACTTCCCAATCTGCCTCTCACCGTGTGTATACCCCTTTTATTCCTATCATTTACCATAAGCAGAGGCAATCCTGCGCTCAGGCGGGGTTAAAGGGCAGCTCACAGCATCCCCCTATCCCACAGCATCCCCCCCAAACACCAGAACTTCCCCGAAACACCAAAACTTCCCCAGTTTGGCATCAAGGGAGATGGGGGATCCCCCTCCCTGGGTGTTAATGCAGCCCTGGGAGCCTCCACCAGCCGAATTCCATGTTCTCCATGAAGGTTGGGGAGCGGAGCCCTCCCGGACCCCCTGAGCCCAGGCATGTCTCTGTGTGGGCTGTTGATGTGGAATGTGCTGTAAACTTGATGGAGTTGTTGTTGTTCCATGCACTGATTTACCCTCTCCCGTCTTACCGGGTTCTTTCTCACAGATTTGGGGTGGGGTTTTTTGTCCTTTAAGACTTAATTTCTATTGTCTCCCTCATTGATGTGATGGTCTCAGTCCTGCAGTGAATCTGCTCTCTGGAGCTGCTCCACCCTGGGCCATGGGTATCCCCCTGGGGAGGGCTCCTTCCTTCGGGTGCTTGTTTTCCAGGAAACACTGAATTTTCATTTCCTTTCCTTGCCCTTCTCTCTTAAGCCACAGGATCTTGTGATTCTCTGCACTTATTGCTCCTATATAAGATTTTGCTGGGTTTATGGGCAGCAGAATCCTCCTCCGGGCTCCTGCAGCCCTTGGGGCTGAGGAAACCTTTGTCTTTCCTTCACGGTGGGGCTTTGGGAAGCAGTGTGGGTATGGGAGTGCATTCCATTGTGTCCATGCATGGGGGCAAGCAGCGCTGTGCTGCTGCCTGCATCTTCCCCCTGGCAGAGACTGCCAGCGAAGGGGATGCTCGGCTTGATGAGCTGTAAGTCACAGCCCGGAGCCCAACAGCTACCGCAGATATTGGAATTCAATTAAGGTGAATGAGCAGGGCCCGTGACCCCCATTTCCAAGGTAATTGCTTCCTTGGATCAGAGCGAGTGTCATCCCCATCATTAAGCACCGAGCCATTTAATGGCTTTGCCTGATGAACTTCCCGCAGGCAGGAGTTATGGGGAGAGCCAGGGCAGCACAGGCAGGGGGGTGAATGGGATTCCTGCCCTTAATGCATGCAGCAGGTTGTTGTGTCCCATGGGAAGGCAGTGCTTTAGCAGGGGGGATGTGGCTCTGTTGTGTCCCTTCCATGCCCCACAGCAAGAAGCTGTGCCTGCCCCATCGCAGGCAGGGTTCAAGGCCAGGTTGGAAGTGGCTTGGATCACCCTGCTCCATGAAAGGTGTCCCTGCCCCTGGCAGCGGTTGGAGCTGGAGGAGCTTTAAGGTCGCTTCCAACCGAGACCCTTCCACGGTTCTATTTATAACCCACACCACATCTTGGTGCAGGTGCTGCGAAGGGAATTGCCACCAAATCACTCAAACCTCTCTTTTTTTGCCCCTTTTGAGGTCAAGAACTGTTAATTTTATGCATCTAGGCCATTGTCTCTGAGTTCCTCTGCTTCAGGCTCCTGTGAAATTGAGCCCTTGATTTGCTTATAGCTCTGGAAATGATTAGACTACTTTACTAAATTTAACGCAAGTGCTGAACTTAAGTGGTGAACCATTAAATCGGTTAACAAAGGCATGAAGCATGATGTACATAATCCAATTAAAACCACTCTACGTGCGAGATATTCCTCCCCAGCCTTCCTCGTCAATTGTAACCTCTTCATATCTTCACCCTATCTGGCTGGCACCTGCTGAGGGACCCCAGGAGGAAAACTTCCCTGTGACTGCCCATCTCCATCTCCCTCCTCCTGCCTGGCCCAGGCTGGGATGGAATCATGGAATGGTTCTGGTTGGAAGGGACCTGAAAGCTCATCTGGTTCCAGCCCCTGCCATGGACAGGGACACCTTCCACTGGAGTAGGTCACCCAGGGCTGGCTTTGCAGCACCAGGCTGATGTCCTGGGCACTTTGCAGGGATTTGAGCCTGGTTTGGGGTCCTGCCAGCAGAGGAAAAGCCCTATGCAGCATCCTCAGTGGGTCTCAATCAATGGGCACCCTGGGGAGGTGTCGGGAGGGTCCCTGACCTGGGAATGCTGCCCCAGTCCTTGCATGCGATGCGCTGTGTGTGACTTCATTGAGCAGAACCCTGATCCTGCTTAGAGGTGACACCCTGCTTTGTCCCTGCCATAGGCTGAGCCATGGGCATCCATCCCTTCTGCAGGAAGGTTTTTGGGTGCCGAAGTTTTCCTTTGCCAGGGAAAGGAGTAAGGGGCAGGGGAGGGAAGGGTGGGCTTTCCAGCAGAGAAGATGCCGAGCAAGCAGCATCGCTGAGGAGCTTCACTGCATCCCTCTGCGCCGTGCAGTCCCAGATGTCTTTTATCCCTCTCCGTGGAGTCTTCAGGATGTGATTCCCAAGGGATGTGCATCGACCTCTCTTGGACTGTCATACAGAGATGGAGTGATGCTGCTGGGATGTGATCTTTGCTACTCCATGGAGCTGTGGGCAGCCCAGCCCCAACGCTGGATGGAGGGCTGAGGCTTCAAACCAGCACTGCCTGGCGAGGAGACTTCCCGCATGGATTCTGCTCACCGCTTCCTGCCTGCCCAAGGGGAGATAAACACCTTTAAACGTTCCTGTGGGCCACAGTGGGATGTTGTGTGTTGTGTCTTCATTTCCATGCCCCGTGCTGGAGCGGGGCTGCTGCCGGAGGCTCAGACCCCGCTGCTCATTGAGCCATTGGATGTATTTGCTGGCAGCTTAAAAACGAGGAAGAAACCGGTTGTTTCCTGCTGTGCTGGAGGGTGAGGCTCAGGATCCTTCCTGCTCCCCTGCTCGTGGTGGAGCTGCTTTGTCTCCTGGGTCACTGCCTTGCCATGGCCCCGTCAGCATCACTGGGCTGGAGCGTTGCTGCCTGGACCCATGGGACCATTCCCCTCTCCTGGGCTCCTGCTGCTGCAGGGGGTGGTTGTCCCGGGTTGGAAATCTCCTGAGGAGCGTTTTGCATTGCAGAGGTTTCTGCTCGCTGTGGAAGCTGGAGATTGCTGTGGATAAAGCATGGGATCTCAGTGTATTCCAGCCCTGGGAGAGTGGGCACTGCTGGGAAGCTTGCAGGAGAGGAGCGTACAGTGCTGGAAATCCATCAGGAGCTGTTCCCGGGGTGATGCTCTGATGTAACAGCCAGCCCTGCCCCTCGCTTAAATGGGTGGAAACCACAGGAAACTGGGACTGTAAAGAGCCTCATTGATTTCAGGAGGAGCTGAGGCTTGGTTCTTCTCGCTTTGGTGTTGGAGGGATTGATCTTGGCACATGTGCATGGCGAGGAATCAAGGGCACCAACCTCCCCTCCCCAGGCAGTGAGGTCTCCTCGCCTGCTGCCTTGCATGCCCTGGTCTGAGGACACCTTCTCCGATGGAGATCCTGAGGATGCTTCCCCTCCTCTGCCCTGTGGATGGAGCAGCCCAGCGCAAGCCAAAGAGCTGCTTTCTGAGGAGGAAATGATTTATGCTTTTCCTATAACAGCACTGCAGAGGCCTAATTGCCTTCTCCATTTGGCTTCTGCCCCAGCTGAGACCTCTGCGCTGCCCGGAAGAACCTGTGCTTGGAGATAATGCATCTCCTCTGCCTGGAGCTGCTGCAGAGCTGCTTGCGGCACCGTGGGTCTTTGGGGGGCTGCTGGTGTGTTGGGGGGCTACAGCCTTGCTCCAGGGCAGCTTCCTAAGTGCACTTCCTGTGCAAAATGGGATTGATTCCTCGGGTTAAAGGCACTCTTGATGCTTTCCCGCTGTGTTTTATGGGCTGTATTGCAGTGATTTGTGCTGCCCTGTTGGGCTGTGTTGGGGGCACCCCTGATTTGGGGGCACCCGGATGCATCCCTGTGCACACTGGGGAAGATGTGCTGGAAGTTTCCTTGATGGCAGTGTTGGGAATGGAGGGCCCTGCGTGTCTGGGAGGTGTTTGGGTATATTCCTGCTCCTGTGCTTTGGGCTGAGCCGTGCTATGATGCTATAGCCCTTTGTTCCCTGGCGGTGGGGCTGGAGCAAATCCCTTCAAACCTCCCAGGTTTTGTAGGATCACGGATTGGTTTGGGTTGGAAGGGACCTTAAAGCTCATCCAGTTCCACAGTCAGGGACACCAGGTTGCTACAAGCCCTATCCAATCTGGCCTGGAGTTCCAAGTACTTTCCTGCTTTCCTTCCATCCGTGCCCCTTGGTTTGCCCCAAGCAGGGATGTGGGTCCATGGCGTGTCCTCCCTCCATCCCATGGGATCCTCCTCCATGCACAGCCTGGCTGGCTAGGAAGCTCCTTGCTCTGGTGGCCACTTCCACTGTGTTTGGTAGCACCAGGGAGGGGGAAGCCCTGATCAGGGTGGCTGTTGGTGCAGGCAGGAGGGTTGGAAATGTGAGCAGCAGCTCTGGGATGCTCCTGTCTGGATTGGTGGTGGTGGAGGAGCTGCAGGAATGGAGTGCCTGGGGCTCTTTAAGTGGCACTAATGAGGACAGGACGTTGATTGATAGCACCTCACATTTCAGCTTGTTTCCTTCATGTGTGTGTTCGATCCAGAGGCACAGGGGATGTGTTGGTTTTCCTTTCCTCTCCCCAAAGCTATAATCCAGGTTTCTTCCAGCTAAGACTGAGCAGGCAATTCCCATGGCTGGACGTGTGTGTGCCGGGATTCCTGGGGCTCCCTGAACCCCAAGGGGCTGTCAGCATCCTGCCTGGGCTGATGGTTGTGAAGGGGATGCACCCATTGTGCCTGGAGCAGGGAATGTCAGAGCAGTGGGGTGCAGGATGGGGCCAGTTTTCTTCTCGCCATCGAGTACTTGATGTTTCCCTCTCTGATCTGGTCCGGGAGCTGGCACTGCAGCCAAAGCCGCTTTATGCATCCTGAGTGTGGGGTTCTTTGCACTTGTGTCTGCTGAATGGCAAAATGAGCCATGTCTGCAGCGATGGAGAGAATTACCATGTATTAACCATGACACCACAGTCCGGCCCAGGCACTGGTGCTATCCAACAGTGTCATAGGTGTCTGTGGCAGAGATCACCCCCGGGGCCACGCATGAGGCACCCCCCATCCCTCCTGCTAACGGGGCTTCTCCTTCCAGGCACCAAGCTGGGGCAGCTCCTGGGGCATCACCGGGATGCTCAATGCCTCAATCCCCCCCAGTCCCACTGCCCCCTCCTTGGCTCACTGGTGCTTTCATTGCAGCAGCAGCAGCTCCAGGCCCAGCACCTCTCCCACGCCGCCCATGGGCCCCCGGTCCAGCTCCCACCGCATCCCTCGGGGCTCCAGCCGCCGGGAATCCCGCCGGTGACCGGCAGCAGCTCGGGGCTGCTGGCTCTTGGTGCCTTGGGCAGCCAGGCTCACCTCGCCGTCAAGGATGAGAAAAACCACCATGACCTGGACCACAGAGGTGAATGAGGGGAAGCTGGGGGGGGGTGTCTGCTCTTAGGGATGCAGCTTTCCCCAGGTGATGCTTAGAGTCGTTATATCAGCCTCAGTGCCAAGGGAGGTGCTGCTGCTGTTGTTGGGGCATGGAATCAGGGAATGGTTTGGGTTGGAAGGGACCTTAAGGCTCCTCCAGTTCCAACTTTCCTCACTTGCTTAAGGCAGGGATGCAGCTGCCCTGGGAATGCCACCGTCTGCCCCTGAGTCAGCACACGGGCTTGAGCCCTTGCAGGCTTTGAGGGGAGTCTTGCTGCAAATCCTGCATCCCCATTCAGCCATGCCTTAATACAAAGCAGCCTTTGTCCTCCTCTCCATCACTGTCGGAAACCTTTGATGGTCTGGAAATCATATAGCGGTATAATCTGTATTACTAATATAAAGTAATCTAGCAATGTTCACTAGCAGGCTTGCTGTTTGTTATTAGGGATAAGATGGGAGTTAGATGTCCTTTAGAGCAGAAAATGGTGCATGAGTTCAGTTGCAAACCAGCAGTGATGAAGGTGCTCTTCCAAAATCCCTCTGCCCATTAATTCCCTAAGATCTAAGATCCTTCCCCTTAATATACCCCTTTTCAGGCAGTTACCCAATGCCTCCTGAAGCTGTTGAGCTCTTTGGTGGATTTGGGGCTGCTTTTCCTCCCCATGAAAGCCAACGAGAAGAAAACTATTGGTAGCAATGATCCAGTTCCATTCATTTTTCCTCGGGAAAATGGGGCTGTTTGTGTACAGAGGAACGGCTGAGCCCCAAATAAATCACATCAACAAAAAGAAAGGGGATGGGGATTTGGAAGCAAAGCCAAAGAGAGCCCAGATAGGAGTGGAGTTAAGGCAGGAGACTGCAACTGGGAGCCTCTGGGCTTGTTTGTCTGTTCTAAGACTTATTCTAACTCGCTTTATTTCTCTGCCTTCTCTTTATTTCGGCTGCGACCCCACTTCTGACACCGGCCGCATCTCAAAGAGCGAGACTCAAGTGCAGTAAGTCCCATTTCCTCCTGGGTTTTCTCACTTCCTCGTGGCTGCGTGCTTTCGTTGCATCCATTGTTTCCAAAGGCTCATGGCCCTGAGCTCAGCGATGCCTTTTGCACTGCGCCTCTTTAGTTCAATAGAACTAAAATGGCAAGAAACCCCCTTGGCCCGAGTGGAATCACTGCTGGGCTGTTGGCTGCACCGGGGCGAGCGGAGCCGCCTCCTCCAGCCTGGTTATGGGATTTGGTTGAAGTCTTTTTGATTGCCACAGAGCTTGGAGCTTGGGTTTCAGTTGCCTAAGCCCTGTGAATGAGCACAGTCAAGTCTGGGCGGCTCCGAAATCCTTGGGCGATTAGGAAAGCTATTTTATTCCTGATCACTCTTCTATTATCTTGGGTCATCTCATCTGGCAGGATGGGTTTGGCTATTACGCTGTGTTAAGTAGGACTTGGAAGGTCAAGCAGTTAACTAAGCAGCTAAATAACCGTGGTGGAGGGCAGCGGCACCTCCAGCACCGCTCTGATTTAGTGGTGTCCCTCATGGCCCGGTGCTCGTAGTGCCAATTGGGTTATTTGGTGCTCGTTTTGGCTGGGAGCAGGGTCTGAGCTGGATGGAGAGGGTGGTGGGCCTGGTTTTGGGTGGTGGGGAGCTGCTCGCCCCATGGAGGGGCTGAACCCAGGAAACACAATGCTTCTGTCTCGGGGAAAAGCCGGCAGGACAAAGCCCGGCTGAGCTGCGGCTTTGCAGTGATTTCCTGCCATCCCTGAGCCCACAAATGGGTCTTTTGAGAGCTGGGGGCAGACGGGAAGAAAAGTGCTATTTAAGGGGAGGGGGAAGAGAGGGGAATTGGGCATCATTAACCCGCTCCTTCAGCGGGAAGGGGGCCGTCGGGAATGGGAAGGTTCCCGATCCATAAAGTAAACGGCGGGGTATTCCCGGCGGAGGTTTAATGCGCACGATAATCAGAGTTAGTCATTCATATTTTCCTAGCCTTGCCTGTGCAATAAAAAATATTTAGCTGCTTGGCAGCAGGCCAGGGCGGGCTGAATGGATCGATGCCTCTAAATGCTTGACATGATTCTCTGGTAGCTGCGAGGGTTTTCAGCATGACTGCCTGAGAAGAAAGACCTCGGTGTTATCCAAAGCTGCTTATTGGGTAGCGAGGAGAAACATGAACTGCTTTAGTTCTTCCTTTCAGCCGGGGAAGAAAGGCAGGCAGAGGAGCTTAAGGGCCCTTTCTGCTTAGCAGGGGTGGCAGGCGCTGCTGCGAGACGTAGGGGTGATGGTGCTGTGGCTGATGGCTGGGGCGCGGGGCTGGGAGCTCTCGAGGTGGTTTGGTGCTGCCCTGTTCGATCCCAGTGTGCCAGGGGCTTTCCTGGGAATGACAGCACGTCCTGGGCTTTGTCACTTGAAGTGGGCACAGGAAACCTTCCTCCCACCCCCCCTGCCCGGGGTGCTGAGCTCTGCTGCTCCTGGGATGTGGATTTTTCCAGACTGGATGCCCTTTGGATTCCAGCCTGGATGCCCTTTGCTCCTCTAATGAATGCCAGGGATGAGGCTCCCCAGCCCTGCTCATGCTGGGGAAGGAAGCACCCAAAAGCTTTTGTGGGTGCCAGGGCTGGGATGAAGCTTTGGTGATCCACACAGGGAGCAGAGGAGGATGGAGATGGGGCCGGTTTAGAGGAGTGCAGCTTTCCCCCTCTGTCTGTCCATCAATGGATCCCAGGAGCTGCTGCAGTTGCAGGCAGCTGCCTGCCTTTTTAAACAACAGCAAGCTCCTCCCTTTCTTTCCTAGAGTCATGGAATGGTTTATGTTGGAAAGGACCTTACAGCTCATCCAGTTCCACCCCCATGCCATGGGGAGGGACACCTTCCGCTAGAGCAGCTTGCACCAAGCCCCCTCCAACCTGGCCTTTTCCTGCTCTGCTTTTGCAGTAGAGAGGCTCAGGAACAGCCTTGCTGAAGCAGAGCAGCTGCATAAGCTCAAAGTGATGCTGTTTGGTGGTGGTGACCACCCTCCAGCCCAGGCTGGACCCTGTGCCCCTGGCATGGTGGCTGAGGCAGGGGCGGCTGAGAGCTCTTTTGTGCCACATTCAGAGGTGCTCCTTGGGAGGTTCCGTTCCTGTTTCCAACTCAAAAGCTCACTCTGTCCCTGCAGAATAACTCCGTTTCACCCTCGGAGAGCCTGAGAGCCAGCGAGAAGCATCGGAGCTCCACCGACTACAGCATCGACTCCAAGAAACGGAAAGCAGAGGAGAAGGACAGCATGAGCCGATATGTGAGTGGCAGCAATGGGCTGGAGCACCTGGGGACCCGGTGGCACGAGGCATGTGTGCAGGCACAGCTTTGGGTTGGATGAAACGGGTTGTGGGTGTTCTTTTTCTAATGGGGAACCTGCGTTGTGCTGCTGGAGGGGGGTCCGGATGCCTCCCCCCACCCCCCTGGTTCAGCAGCTCTCTGCAGGGTGTAACTCACATTGTGTTTCAGGACAGCGATGGTGACAAGAGCGATGACCTGGTGGTGGATGTCTCCAATGAGGTGAGCCATGGGGGCTCTGGGGTCTGCTCCTCTCCCCACTGCACAATGGGGGTCTGGGGATGATGCCTTAGGGCCCCCCCCCCAGTACCAACCCAATTCCTGGCTGATAAAGGAGCCAGAGGGAGCCCTTTCTGCTGCTGGGGGTGCCAATGATTCCTCTTATCTCACAGGACCCCGCCACTCCCCGGGTCAGCCCAGCCCATTCCCCCCCGGAGAATGGCATAGACAAAGCCCGTGGGCTGAAGAAGGGGGATGCACCGAACAGCCCGGCCTCGGTGGCCTCCTCCAGCAGCACTCCCTCCTCCAAGACTAAGGACCTGAGCCACGTACGTCCTTTGCTCTGTGTGTGTGGGGGGTACTGTGCTGCAGGTGCCGGTGGCTGTGCCTCATCCCTCCCGTTTCTCATCCTTTCTCCATCCAGAATGACAAATCATCGACACCAGGGCTCAAGTCAAACACTCCAACGCCAAGGAATGATGCTCCAACCCCGGGGACGAGCAGCACCCCAGGGCTGCGGCCAATGCCGGGCAAACCAACCGGCATGGACCCTCTGGGTGGGTACCAGACCCCTGTGTCACCTCTCTGCTGTTGACCTCAGCACAGTTTCACCCATGTCCTCCATTGGGTGCACAGCAGCTTTGGTGGGGTATTCAGGCTTATTTGGGACCTAATCCAGGTGCCAGCAGCTCAAGTGGTCCTTATGCCAGAGGTTGGGTGAGGAGGGAGATCCATTTGTTGCATTATCTTCTCTGGGCTGTGCGGGTTTGGATGCTGGTGGACTCCAGGGTTATGAAGGACCTAACTTTGGTCAGGATGGGGTGCAAACAGCTCATGTGGTCCCTGTGCCAGAGAGGAGGGGTGAAGAGAGAGGTCCCGCCATTGCTTCCCCTTTGGCGTGAGCGGGGCTGGATGCTGGGATGCTCCATGCCCTGACCATGTCCCCATCCCTCTGCAGCCTCAGCCCTGCGGACACCCATCTCCATCGCGGGCTCTTACGCAGCTCCCTTCGCCATGATGGGGCACCATGAGATGAATGGGTCGCTCACCAGCCCCGGCGCCTACGCGGGGCTCCACAACATCCCCCCGCAGATGAGCGCCGCGGCCGCCGCCGCCGCTGCCTACGGTCGGTCGCCAATGGTGAGCTTTGGAGCTGTACGTAGCACTTTTAGCTCCTTTTCTGGCTGCGGGGGGGTGGTGGGTGCGGGGAGG
>JANRGW010052301.1:0-36711 GCA_024733675.1 Psilopsiagon aymara | reverse complement strand
AAGGGAAGGGAAGGGAAGGGAAGGGAAGGGAAGGGAAGGGAAGGGAAGGGAAGGGAAGGGAGGAGGGCTGAACTAAAAGGGAAATGAAACCAAGGCAGGGAGGGGCTTCAGAAATGAGTAATTGAGGAGACAGGCAACCCAGTGAAGACACATGTGAAGAACAGATTGCTTGTGCCTTGCTCTGTGGTTCATTCTTGGGCCAAGCCAGTCATGACCAGGCATCAGGATTTTCAGGAGCTCCTACCACTCTCTGCCTGTTTCTCATGTCCCTGCCCATGGCAGCAGGGTTGGAACTAGATGAACTTAAGGTCCTTTCCAACACTAACTGTTCTATGATTCTGCGATCATCCAGCACTGGGATGCAAAGGACTGAAGGCACCATTAACATTATCATTGACTTTGAATCTAGACATAGATCCTCCAGGTCAGTCCTGAGGATGCTGTGGACCCTAAGTGTCAGATAGCCCTCTCTTATGCAGTCTACACCTAAGCTGAGTAGCTGACTCCAAACTTGCTGAAACAGAGGGAAAATAATCCCATGACTTTGCACAAAGCTTTGGATGGAGCCCTTCTCTCGAAAATGGGCCAAGCCAGGATCCTTCTACTGGCTCTAAATTTGGTTTTCATGAAAATGTTCCCATTAGCACCACATTAAATGCTAGCTATGTTTTGATTTAACAAACATTTAGCTTCGAGAAAAAAAACAAGCTAATTAACTTGTTAACGAACACATTAAATATACATCTCCAAATCTTCCTGAAAGTAACGTAAATCACCAGTGCTGGGTTCCCAAGATGCAAGGCAAGTTGCTTGATTTTGGAATATGTAAACATTTAGTGGAAGAAATTGCGACTTCAGAGAAAGTACAAACAAATCAGCCTGTTTGTTTGTGTGGCTGCTTTCTCACAGGAGAACAACCAAGAAGCATGGAAAGGCTCGAGTGTCCTCCATGGATCGTGTTTGTAGCTGTGATCCAAAAGGGACAGAACAAAGTCTTTCCTATTTATAGCCCAGTGATGGAAAGCAAAAGCTCTCAAGTGATGAAAAGGCACAGTCTGCTGTTGTTGAGGCTTCTGAAAAGAGCACAAACCATAGTTTATCAAGGAGCAGTAACAGAAAAGATTTTGCTGGGTGGAAAATAAATGATATTTTTCCATTGAATCCACCATCCCACAGAACAATTTTTTTTCTGGATTGGTCACACTTCATCAGAACAGTGATTACAGGCAGTGAGGAGGTAGGAGGAGAAACATGTGTCTACGTGTGGAGGAAGTGCTCAGCAAAACCTATAGTCATATTATTTCCATTTTGCAGAAAATGCCAGTACTACGTGTCGGAGTCAAGCTGTTATATGACATCACCTAAAGGGTAGATTTTGGTTAAAGAATGAAGTTTTTAATGTTTTGGGTTTTGTTTTTTTTTTTTTTTTTTTAGTTGTGGTTGTTGTTTGATTGGGTTTTTTTTAATGAAATGATATACAATAAATAAATAGGCTATTTCATCTACTGTACTAGGTCTTATTCGACATCTTGCCACAGTATCAAATGACTTCATCTCTCTGCTGTGTTATGTTTACACTGCTACATAGGCATTAAGAAATCAGTTACCCAAATACATCAAAAGAGCAGTTGCACTGTGAAACAGAGGGGTTTCAAAAGTAATTCTTTTGTTTCAGGAAAGCGTCTTTTTTTTTTTTTTTTTTTTTTTGTCAAAGCCTTTTTAGAGGCTGGGGAGTGATGGGTGCATGGGGTGTAAAGTAAACTTGAATCACAGTTGCTTACAGGAGGCCATTTTCATTGGATTTTTTCCAGTTCTAGTTTTGCTTCTGCCTTCGGGCTTCCTGGTACCACAACCAAACTGCTGACCAACACCACCCCTTCCCAGAAATTGACTGGTAATGCTTCAAAATTCAACATTTACACCAGAGTGTCTGGAACAATTAGCAGGAACCCTGATCAGGACTTAGCCCACCCTTATAGCTATCCAATTTGTATGTATCAGTGTTACAACTTGCTGTGGGAACACATCTGCTCACTACCACCTACCTCCTCCTCCTTAACTCAACATCTTCTGATGTTACACCCACTCCACTGTGATCGGGTGGGTGAGCCTAGTCACAGGAGCAGGAGGCTCTCAGATCCTCTAATGAAAATCACTCCTGTTTTCCTTGGATTAAGGAAGGAGGTGGGGAGAAGGAGAAAAGAGGTGATCCATCTGGGAAAGAAGGCAGAGATTACATTAAATAATTGATGCCATATGAGCACAAAGTTTCATTTTTTTGCAAATGTCCCCAGTATAGAGCTGTGATGGGCAAAGAAAAGATAACAATAAAGATGGTTATCCAAAGAAAAAGCATTTCAGTGGTGAAAAACAGTCTGAAAGGGGACTTTTATGCTACTAAATTAAACAGCTCAGTGGGCATATCAGTCATCATTATTAGCATGGACTTGCCCTAACAGAATCATTAGGAGAGGCCTGGGCAAGCTTTTGGCCTAGGCTCTCCCATACAATGCTTGGCACAGCTCAGGAGCCAGCACAAGCCATGGATCGTTCTCAGTAGGCAGTTCCAGATCACCCTGATCTGGAGGCTAAATTGAATACTGTGGAGATGGCCAAGCCACGCTTGTTTGCCTTCTGTCCAAAGAATGGGCTCTGGTCCTTTTTTTCTTATGTGGCAAAGTTTGTTTATTTATTTTGTTATCTTTCTAAAGCATTTAGCTGCACTCTATCATCAGTGTGTCTGCATGTTTCCCAATCCATGGTGTGTTTATCTTTGCCATGCATCTGGTAGGTAGGAGAGAGCTATTAACCTTATTGAAGTGAGGGGGAACAGAGATGGAGAAAAGTCTGTCTACACACCAACGCACAGCAATATAATTGGACGAAACTGGCTCTGGGCAAGTTAAGAAGGTTAAACATCATACAGACATAGTGTGGCCCTCGAAAATGTAGTAAGTGCCTGTTTCTGGAATCAGCTCATAGCTTCCCAGTGTGGAAGCTGTGGTGTCATGTCTTCACTGTGGTTTTGACCCATGGTAGGCAGTGGGGATGCACCTACCAATGCTATCTATGGCCACACCAGTGCTCAGCTAGGAGCACATGCAAACAGTTGCCTCGAGGTGAACAAGGATGTGAGCTTTCTCCTCCACCTCTGTACCTGTGTGTGCCTGTTAGCACGAGGTATTGCAGCAAATGTTGGGAACTGAGTCCTCATTCACTGTGCTGTGGAGGAGCAGGCTGCTCCCAGATCATCAGGAAGAGAAGAAATGCACTTGCGATGGAGAAGGTCATGGAGAAGATGTGATCTCATAAAGCATTTATGGGAAAGTGGAGGGATCAGGCTCAGTCAGCACGGGTTCATGAGGGGCAGGTCCTTCTTGACCAACCTGATCTCCTTCTACAATAAGGTGACCCACCTGGTTGATGCAGGAAAGGCTGTGGACATTGTCTATTTGGATTTAAGTAAAGCATCTGACACTGTCTCCCACAGTGTTCTCCTGGGCAGCTCATGGCCTGAATAGGTGTATTCTTTGCTGGGTTGGAAACTGGCTGGATGACTGAGCCCAAAGAGTGATGCTAAATGGTATCACATGTAGTTGGCAACTGGTCACTAGTGGTGTCCCTCAGAGCCAGTGTCAGGGCCAGTGTTGTTTAATATCTTCATTGATGATCTGGATGAGGGGTTTGAGTGCACCCTCAGCAAATTTTGTGGACAACACCAGAAGTGTTGATCTGCTGAAAGATAGGAAGGCTCTGCAGTGGGATCTGGACAGGTTGGATTGATGGGCTGTGGCCAGTGGTATGAGGTACAACAAGTGCCAGGTCCTGCAGTTGCACCACAATAAACCCATACAATGCTACAGGCTGGGGAAGAGTGGCTGGAAAGCTGCTCAGTGGAGAAGGACCTGGGGTTGCTGACTAACAGAGCTGAACATGAGCAGCTTGTGCCCAGGCAGCCAAGAAGGCAATGGCACCGTGGCCTGTATCAGCAATAGTGTGGCCAGCAGGGCCAGGGCAGTGATCATTCCCCTGTTCTTAGCACTGGCGAGACCTCACCTTGAATCTTATGCTCAGTTCTGGGCCCCTCACTGCACAACAGACATTGAGGTGCTGGAGCGGGTCCAGAGAAGGGCAATAAAACTGGTGAAGGGTTGGGAGAACAAGTCTTACAAGGAATGGCTGAGAGACCTGCTGTTGTTTAGTCTGGAGAAAAAGGAGGCCCAGGGAGGACCTTATCACTCTCTACAACAGGAAAGGACATTGTAGTGAGGTGGGGTTGGTCTCTTCTCCCAAATAACAAGAGACAGGACGAGAGTTAACGGCCTCAAGCTGTGCCAGGGGAGGTTTAGATAGCGAATTAGGAAAATTTCTTCACAGAAAGGGTGATCAGGTATTGGAAGAGGCTGTTCAGAGAAGTGAGGAATGACCACGCCTGGAAGTGTTCAAAAACTGTGCATGAGGCCCTTAGTGACATGGTTTGTGTTGGTCTTGGCAGTGATGGGGTAAAGGTTGGACTTGATGATCTTAACAGTCTTTTCCAACCTCGTTGATTCTATGATTCTATGATGGAGATGACTCAGTTGTAGCTCCCTGCAAACCTCACCCTGTGGGAACTTGTTTATACACTTGAACAAAGTGAATTGCTCCCACATCACCTCTGAAGTCTGTGGCGGAGGCAGAGGTGAAACAGGTCTCTACCGAGCTGCCCGCCTTAACCACTGAGCTGCCCTTTCACACTCGTCAATTATTAACGAGCGTATTTCTTAAGCACCAGTAGTGTGTTCATAGCTATTAAAAATATAAAGGAGCTATAAGCTTTGACCTGCCCTCTGTTCCACCCGTGTCAGATAGCCACTGAAATGAAGAGGTGTTTATTTGCCTGGAAGTGTGGAGTCTTATGTCAGCTCCCAGCATAGGAAGTAATTTTGGTGGGGGTCTGATTCTGCCATGGGGTAAAAGGCTGATGCTTTTGTTTCTGTTTTACTCCAAGCATGCTGCCTGTGCTTTTGGCATACCTGGAAAATTATCCCGCTTCACAGCCAGCTCCAGTCCCTGGCCACCCCTGCTACATGCCAGGCTAAATCAGGAAACTAAACTCCTTTTTTTCTGTTTTTCCTGAAGTATGGCTGGCCTCCCCACCTTGCCACTCATGAATGCCTTGCTGAGTTAGCTGTGATTTGGAAAATTAATTGACTCAGAGCCTACTGCTGAAGCAGCCTCAAACGCAGAACACCCAAGACGCAGCAGTAGCAAGGTCAGAGGAGGTGGGAAATTTTGCAAGAGAGGTAGCAAGCAATAAGCAGCACAGAATATGGGCACCGGTGGAGAAATGTAAAAGGAAACCATTCAGATCAGACACAGCCTTGGGAGACAAGGCAATGGGACCTTTGGAGGCTTTGGTATTTACTGGGGGAGCTGGTAATGCCTGCGGCAGGGAATGCCCTCAGCTCACTGTGGGAGGTGGGGATTCTCCAGAGACCCCTTGCCTCTAGTCAGAATATGCAAAGAGCACCCTAAGGACCATCTCCTGTGAGTTCAGCATCTTTGCTGTGTAAAGAAATCTTAAATTATGTAGTTTATCTCAGGCATGCCATCTGCTTTGGAGTCAGCCCCTTGACATAAAAAGGGAAAAAAGGCCGGGTACAGCTCCATAAGGACGTTTCTCCTATGGCTTCAGTGCTTTGTTCTCAAGAGAAAAACAGCTCTTGGAGTGCACACACTGTCTGTAATGCTAGAGTATGCCAAAACTGCCTGATATATCAAGGTTCTTTGAAAGTAGCCAGCAACTGACATCCCATGGAAATCCATTAGTTATCAAAATGCCTTTGCAGAGCCGCTCTTCAGGGCCCATCTGTACGTAACCTTGAGCAGGTCATGAAAATGTGATGGGTCAGACACACAATTGAGTGCAGGCAGCCCCTTCCCCATTCCCAGTGGGCTGAAGGATGGGGATGATCTGCGAGTGTGCTTTCATCCCCCTCAGCTTATGAGGCAAAGTGACACAGCCTAAACCAGCGGTGAACACATGCTCAGCTAAATCACATTAATTCCCGTCCGAGGTGGCCCAGGGGCACATGCACAGACAGTTACAGAGGCTCAGCTGACAGAGAAGCAATTTGCTAAGCTGCTGTCACTCCCTCATGTGTTTGAACAATGAGGATGCTGGCATTGCCAAGCAGCTTAGAGTGAAGCAGAGGCATTTCGGGGGCTTGAGCAGCTGATATTTGTGAACGTTGGTACTTGTCTTGGTTAGCCAGTACTGCAGGCACTAGGGGAAGTGGAGAAGCACACAATATGCAAGTGTCAATGCCTCATCTTCAATTTCTTGGAGACCTGGAGCCGGAGTTGCTGTCCCAGGAGCTGTACAAATAGGATGGTGTAGTCTAATGTTGAGGCTAGGAAGGGATACTTCCCCAATTTGGGGGGGGGGAAGGTCCCAGTACATCTAATTATAGTTTTGTACTGCTTTGTCACCAAGCAAGTGTCAACAGGCTCAGTCTCAAAACACCTTGCCACATTGAATGACACAACTGTCCCTCCAGGACAAGAATACTGAGCCAACCTGCCTTGGATAATGCTGTGAATATGGAGCAAGGATGGAAGCAGACCTCTGCTCTCCCCAGGTCAGGGGGCTGAGCCAGAAGGTGGTCTGGGATGGCAGCAATGGAGAAAAGCAACGCTTCCACCCCACATCACTTCGTCTGGGTCAGGCCTTCTCCTTGTTTCTCAGGTATGGGGGAAACTGAGCCATGGGACTTGTGACAGTGCCTCAGTTTACAATTTCTGCTGATGCTCAGCGTTGCCTGGAAGCTTTGTGGCATGTTTTAAAGCTAAATTGTGCAAACGAGTTTGGTCATTATTGCCTCGCAGAAAAAAAGACCGTGTGTATACAGCTACCAGATTGCTGAATCCTAGCTGCATAAGGTCGCAGAGCAAGCCTATGACAATGCTGGCAATCAAGCCCTGCTCATAGACTCCCCACCTAGTTTCTATTCATTGCTTGTCTAGGGTAATGAAGAGCAGACTGAGGGAATTGGGGTTGTTTGCTTTGAGAGGCAGTTATTAACAAAAAAAGCCCTACTGCAATCTAATTCTGGCCTGGGCAGTGAAAAGCAAGTTTCCTGAGCATCTTTGCCTTACAAACTTCCCCAAATCCACAATGTTATACAGTTTCCTTTTTTATAGCAGATTTCTAAAGCAAATATGTGATTGATACATTTCTCCTCGCCATTGCTCCTGTAATATCCGTGGCAGATCTCTGCCTAGTGAATCTGAAGGGGGAGGCTGGGACAAATGCCCCCTCAAATGCTCAGGAGCATTGTCCTCTTTGCTTTCCCAATTGATTTCCTCATAAACAGCCTATGCCAAAGTCTTTATGAAATTCAAGTCTGGCTTCACATTTCATTGAAAAACCTTTAAGAAAAGTAATTTTTCATACTTAAGACTTTTTCAAATCTCCTCTAACCAGTTACATTCTGCATTGTATCTTTTGAATCTGGCCATTGTCCAACGACAATCCTTAAAATCCCTTTACAGTTTTAAATGAAAATACAAGCCCTCATTTACCACTGGATCCAGCCTGAAAATAAAAGCTTAATGCCTTGACAGGCCTGGATATTTTTTTGGGTCCTAAGTCTGATTTATGGTGGTAGCCAACAAACCAGGCTGGTGAAATATTTGCTGCTGCTCGCAGGGATCTGGAAAAATGAAGTGTGAAGTTCTGAAGAGAGCAGGCAACAGTTCTCCAGTCACTAAACACTTCCAACGAGTTGGCAGCGGAACAGAGCTGTGGTCTGAAAGATGAACCTCAAAGGAATAGGGGAGGGGAGCAGTACTGCGCGCAGTGTCAAAATGCTGCTGCAGCCTTAAGCTTTCCATACATTCCTGACATTGAGAGGGAAAGAGAAACATTTTCTTCATTATTTGTGAATATTCTCTCTTGGTTTTTTTTTTTTGTTTTTTTTTTTTTTTTTTTATTTCCTCCTGCAGGAGTTTCACCCAAAGCAGGGAACAAAATTAAAAGCAACAACAGGGGCATAGGAAGCTGCTTAAGCCCACCATAAAAATGCACTGGTTAAGAAAATATATACATGATCCAGTTAGGGAAAAGCACTGCTTGTGCTTTGCTTGTCACAGAGCAATCTCAATGAGTGAGGCTGTGGTGAAGCATCTCCAGCCTTTCGAAGTGCCCAAGCCCTGCAGTCTGTGGGTGTGGGAGCTGCGATTTTCATTCCCATGAAAAGGGAATTTCCTAGAGGTAAAAGTGAGGTGGGGATTTTTCAGAGCGTTCTTGGAATGAATCACCCCTGCATACGTTTGCCAGGTAAAACATGTGGCTGCTTTGCTTTATTTTCTTCAAAGGAAGTTAATATTCATCCCTATCGTGTAGATCATATGGAGACAGAGATAGGCTGATAAATGAGGCATATTTCAGTAGTTAGGGTTTCAGTGATCTGCTTTAGTCCTTACAAATTAACTCGGCTTCCAGTGTTAATTGTGAATAAAAAGGCCAGCATTGGTAGAGCTTACTGGGGCAATGAAATAGGGATGAGTTGTCCCTGAAAAGCTTGCTGTGCCCTCTTGCTGTGCCCACTTGCAGCTCAGAGAGGTTGTCCCTCTCCTTATGCATCTTAATCTCATCCCAACAGCTGGACACACTTTGAAATGAAAGATCTCTCATCTCCCCTCGCCCAGCAAAGCCCACAGAGGTTTTGTTGCCCACAGGCCCAGGAGAAATGAGGTTAACTTCACCCCTGCTGATGCACATCCAAATAACCTCTTGGCTTTGACATTTACTTGAAAATGACAATGGAGAAGGTGGGGAAAATCTATTCTTCAGAGTCTTGGAAATGAGGATGGGATTATTTTTATTTGCTTGACTTTTTTTTTTTTTTTTTTCCTGTAAAAAAGTGAAAAAAAGGCACACTAACCATTTTGGTCTCAAGCTGTCCGAGGTCAGAAGCTGGGATGATATAACAAAGCACTGCTTGTTTCCAAACACAAGCTTTTGGTTTGAGGAGAAACAACTGCATGTTCTGGTTGCCTTTATAGCTGGGGAATGTTCTGGCTCTGCTGTGGCACAGACTGGGCTGGGGAGCTACCTGGGTACCATCCTGCAGCCTCCCACCCCCAACAGACTGTTATTAGTAGTATTATTAATTGTATTATTAGTATTATTTTGTTGTCACAGTATTGTTCCTTGTAACAGTAGAAGCATTTACGGGACACACTTGTCTATATCACAGCCACGCAGCCCCAAACCTGCACTCTGTCTGTCACACACAGCCACTCTGTGCCACCCACACTCCTGCACAGCACTTTGTAAGCAAGGCCCACTGCTCACACGGTCTTGACAAACTGAAACCAACCGCTGCCGCCACTGCTCTCCCACACAGGCGTAGCCAAAACATCTCTTTGGTCTCACACGTCCTTTCCTGGCCACACTGCAACCTGACAGCATCCCAGCATCAGAGGGGAGAAAAACACAACCTGAGCTGCTCCAGGTTTTGCAGTGCTTGCCTTGTCTGGGAGCTGCCTGAGAGGCTGGCCCTTACACCTCTGTTCAGAGATCAGTTTTTATTTTCCAAGAACTCAGAAAAATGCTGAATAAATCCCACTCCCTGAAGATTGGGGTCTTCTGCATCTCTTACTCTCCATCAGCTCCTGGTTTTGAAGGACTGTTAAAATCCTGGTGGTCATCCTTTGCTATTTTAGCAGCTGAAGAAAGGGGTTGTTAAACACAGGCTTAGAAACATGACTTGTGGCAATAAAAATCTCTCCTGCTTGTTTTTGCTGGAGGAGTCCCGTGAAATCTGTGCTGGGGAATGCTCATCCCATGTGTACCCATGCTCACCCAGGGCATGGGTACAGATGAAGGATGCGGTGCAGCAATGCTGTCCTCTCTGGTGGCCACACTGCCCTTTTCCTCATGGTAGCCCAATCCTTTTCCAATCACTTGAAAGCAGTTGCTGGTGCTGATGAGCAGCAGGCCACTGCAGTGCTGCGCTGTGCATGCTACTGTGGTATCTTTAAGGGAGCACTCCAAGATGTGGCATGGAGTCTGTGAGCCCTTCTGGGTGCATCCTTACTGCCACCCCTCTGAGGAGGCACACTGGGGCACAGCCCTGCTGCTGCCCCAGGAGCTTCCCCGGGATGTAGAGTGTCCCATCCCACCAGCACTGTCTGCCTGTCTGAGGGGTTTCTCAGGAGACCTGCTCACTTACCCATATGCAACCACAAGCCTCACACACACTGGGTTTCTTTTTCAGTTTTGCTTTTCTCTCCTTGCCCCATTCCCTGGGCTTTGGGATCCCTTTCCCTGACACCTTTTACACCTCCTGACCTGCAGCACAGTGGTTCCTGGCTCTGGGAGGGCTACAGCAGGTGGTTCATCTTGTGGTTAGTGAACCCTCAGCACTGGGGACAGGAACTCTCTTTCCTCAGGGTGGCCTCAGGACCCAGCATTGTTGGAGGTAGGTCACTACCCCCAGTGGTACCAAGGGAGACAGGTGGCTTTCTGTGCTAGACAACCTCTGCAGGCATGTAAACACCTCCAGAAGTGGAATTTAGGGATTCTGTAAACCAGCAATAAGAGCTTTATTAATAATGCTAGCACCCAGGAGGCTGCACAGTGCCTTGGTGTGTGGGGAATTGAGGCACATCCATCACTGAACCAGAGAGGATTCCACTCCAAGCTATCTACTTCCCATACATGATGTTTCTGCAGGGCGCTTCTGCAGTGCTTTACGGGCACCAAACACATGGTGGTAACAGCCGTCTGCTGCAATGTGCCTTTCCTGTAGCTCATGTCCCAAATAGCAAAAAACACGTGCAAACTTCATCATGTTGCCTTCACTGTCCATCTCCACTGGAAATATCCCAAAGTGCCTCAGAGGCTTTGCAAATCAAGTTTCATTTATTTTCCTGCTGCAAAGGGATGGACATCATGAAGGCAGAAAGTAGCTAAAGCTGATGAGTATGCAATGACATTAATCAAGTGTTCAAAAGAGGAAAAGCCTCCTACATCAAATTAAATCCAGATGGATAATGCAGATATGAAGACTATTGGCTGTGTTGTTCAGCCTTGTAGCTCTGAACTATATTTTTGGCTGGGGTGATGTGGGGTTTTATTTTAGTTGCTTTAGATTTTGGGCTCTCTTAACTGTGCTGGAGTTAACCTGAATTTAGATTGGGCTACAGAGGTGTTATATTGGTAACCCCTGATGCTATGCTATGAGTTGGTATTTCAGTAATTAAAGGGGGGCTTCAGTAATTAAAGGGGGGCTATAAGAAATGTGGGGAAGACTTTGCAGCAGGGCCTGTAGCGATAGGACAAGGAGTAATTGTTTTAAACTGAAAAGGGGAGATTTAGTTTAGATCTAAGGAAGAAGTTCTTTACTGTGAGGGTGGTGAGGCACTGGCATAGGCTGCCCCGAGAAGCTGTGGCTGCCCCATCCCTGAAGTGCTCATGACAACCTTGGATGGAGCCTTGAGCAGCCCGGTCTAGTGGAAGCTGCCCCTGCCCATGGCAGTGGGTTGGACTGGATGATCCTTGAGGTCCCTTCTAACCCAAACCATTTGGTGATTCTATGATTCTTTGTTAGCTCATACTGTGCATGGGTAACACAATTGAAGCCCTCCTGCTTTTTAGTAGAATTGCTCTATGCTAATTCAGTAATTAATGGCAAAATTATAAGCAGAGTTGGTACTGCTTCACTATGTGTGTACCCAACACACACTGTCACCACATGCATGATAACTGTAGTAAACTGCTGAACTTTGTATGTGGAGTAACACCAAATAACACTTTTTCTCATGGAGCCCCTGAGGGCCAGCAGGCGTATTCTATGCTACCTGGCTTTGAGCGGACGGGAAATTAAATGCTGTGCTTAAGTTTAGCTTTTTCTAGCAGTTTAAAGGAAACTTTTTCCTGTGAAAAGGTTGGAAGAGGGCTTCTTTCCTGCAAACAATTTCCAGTGGAAGCACTCCTGGCCTCCCTTCATTGGGACGTCCATCCTGAGCCTCACCCCAAAGAAAGACCCTTTTGTTGAGCAGAACAATGTGGCCGCAGACGGAAGCAGGATCAGCTCCCACTTGCAGGGTAGAGTTTCTCTCACCTACCTTTAGCTGTCTAAAACCTAGGTGTCTAGTCTAAACCCGTCATTCGGCCTTCCGCTAACGACCCTGGGGAGATGGAGGCACTTTCTTGGGGGCGTTTGCTCTGTCTTTGGGCAAAACAAATGGCTCTCAGGAGGTGGCTGGCTCTCCCATGGCTGGTGGGGAGCCCACGAGACAGGCTGTGTGCAGACCCCTGGCGTGGAGATGGCTAATTAGGTGAGATGAATCCCACCCTGAGGAAATCGAGGTAGCTAATGAGTTGCTAGAGTATGTGTTTGTGGAGGACTTGCCTGCACAAAGCATGACTGGGCTGGGCCTCTTTCGGTAGCTGTAAAAGATGAGGACTGAAAAGCTGAGTGTTGTGAGCGAGTCTATTTTTTATTATTACAGCTGTACCATACAGCTTTGCTGATGATCATCCACTGAATCAGCTTATTGCATCTCATTCTACAACTTATTGGTAAGACACTGGGGAACTGGAATACATGAGAAATGAGGTCGTGCTCTAAGTTGGTTTCTTAGGCATCACTATGATAGAAATTAAACAAGAGCCCCATTTTCTTCTCAACTCATACAGAGATTATGAGTTCAGTATTTAATCCCAAATAAATAAAATAAAATCTTTCAGTTTTGCCAATGGCATCAAAAGGTTACAACCTCACTGCAAGTACAAAATTACTTGATCAGTTTTGTTTTCTTCTTAATTCTCCTTCTCTATGATTTTAGTTGCATAATCCTCCTACTTCTTGTTGAAACAGGATTAAGCATTTAGCAGAGATCTGGGGGTTTTGTTGTTGTGTTTTTTTGTTTTGCTCCACAAGTGTGTGCTAATCCAACCTAATCAAACACGCTGGCCTTGGACAGATGTGTCTGCTTTCACCACGCTGGGAGCTCTGTCTTCTGAGTCCAGGGGCATGCCGGATTTAACAAGCAGCTTGTTGAGCATTTGTTAGTTCTTCTAAAAGGTGATTATTGCCAAATGCACATTCTCGGTGGCTCATTAAATGCTTTCACGTGACAAATCCATGCAACATTTTGTGTGTATAAACCTGGGACTGTCACCATTTAGAACAAAATGCTAAATATTTACTGGCAAGACAAGCTAAGAGTATAAATATTTATACCAGTGCATAATAAAAAAGTACCATAAAACTGATATGTTATAAAGAATCTATGTGTTGAAACAGCCGAGGCCATTACAAAAGATGTGCTATTTTATGATTATATTATGTGTGGATATCACAGTGTTTAGGTGTTTAATTTACTGCTATCTGGCCTTTGCCGTGCAACTCATTAATCTGTCAGGTGAAGAAGTCCTAATTATATTTCTTGTAACCTGGCATTCTACAGAGAATCGTGCTCATATGGGGAATAGATCTTGAAGATTTACTGGTCGGTTGTTAATGGTCCCACAGGGTTCAAAAATGGAGAAAGTATACACAAGAGCAGAAAATGTTTATAAGGGGAATCTGTCTTCCTAATTATTGCACTGAATGTATCCCATTGTGCTGAGATAAGAGGAGAATAACCAACAGTTTATGCAAAACTACTCATAGATCACGTTTAAGGCTGCACACTTTTTGCAGGAGGTTGCACACACCCTGAAATTCAATGTTCCATTGAAGTGACAAGGAGCCTGTCCTACCTTGAGGCTGTCCCCAGCTCTGCTGCTCCCCCTGCACACTGCTGGGTCCCAGCCAGCACCTTCAGTAGGATGAGTTAAGGGTCATGTAGCAATGGTCCCTTTTTAATAACTTTTACAACTGTTTTGCATTCCCAGGATAGTAAAGGTTAAGGAATATGATAAGGATATAAAGTTAGTACAGATAAGAAGTAATGAAGTAGTAAGCTGGCATGAAAGGTTGCAACTCAAATTTTGCAGTTCCTGGCTTATATGGAAACAATTAGTTCAAAACTGCTCTTACATGAGAATGTCCCAGTTCACCAGCCCCAAGCTGCAGTATCCTGGAGTGCAATTGTGTTTCCTTATGATAAGCATACAGAGTTTGCCACTGTCAGGGCAAGACATTGGACTGGATGAATCTTATCCATAACCTGGTTACTTATATATAAGTTCCATATACAAAAGTCATCTCCCAGGTGAGGTACTCATGGGCAGTGTAATGTTGCAAGTTCAATAGCAAAGCAGAAGGCTTATAAAAGAGGAAAGAAGTCAGGATCAGGAGGAAATCTGGATGTCTGGATTGTCATTTGTGATCTTGGACCATAACAGTGTCCTCTCCCTTGCTTCAGAGACCTGAGGTCTGTATGCGGGACTATGGGTTTACAGAAAACAGGTGTAGCAGGGTTGTAGATACCCTGCTGATGACATGGCATTGAAGTGAATATGACTGCAAAAACAGTTTCTACCTTAGGCTCCTCATATCTCTTTTTCTGATCTTGTTGTTGTGTTGCATTTGTGGTTTTTATTCTATATTTTAGGCTATGGGAAAATGCCCAGGAACCACCCAGGGGTGGTGCCAACAGCTGCTGGGTGAACGCGGGTGCTTTGTGAGCTGGTGAGATTGGCAAAATGTCAGGTGATCCTGGAAGTAGACCATGTTGCCTACCACAAAAGTGTATAAACCCTCCCCCCCAACATTGATACCACTGGGAAATTCCTCCCTGACCACAACTCTGATGCACAGTTTCACTCTGAGAAGCTCAGTGTCGTGTTTTTACGGTCAGCAATGAGCACATTGCACTGACAACGCAATAGAAAACAGGTGCAGGGACTCGTGTCTTCAGCAAGAATGACCCTTTTGGGGGTGTGAAAACCTATTTCTTCTCCAATATATGGAAGTTATATATTCACACAGGCCACTGTAGACAGCTGTGGAAATCCTTGCCTCAGAACTTGATATCTACATATTTGACTACGATGTGAAAGAAAAGGAAAGACAAAATATGTAATGTCTAATACACAGATTTTTTTCAAAAGAGCTGTTGATGTAAAGCCTGTGGACTGGACATTCAGCCAATATAAACTAAGAATAGAGATGCTGAATTACTCCATTTTACACCAGTGAAGGGTCTGATTCTATTATTCTCTATAAAAGCGTGATCGATGTTTTCCTCTAGCTCAGCGTTTGATTAATATCATGGGCTAGCTCATAAAGCAGACTTTGGGACTGCAAAATGTGATCTGTTTAATCAGTTTGTCAGTTTTATTTTGGGGACTTAATGGGAAACCAAAACCCTCTGTGTAGCTATTGATTTAATATACTTTGCCTTATATTCCCATGAAGGCAAACAAATAAATATTTCTGATCCATAAAGTGCTGGAAGAGTGTTATCGCTGTGTTCAGGAACAATTCATGTGGGAGGACTGCAATGTGTACTATCAGTTTAATGTTAAGTCCGTTTGAATGTTAGCCATGAAATAGATACTTAAATAACATTGATGTGAAAACAAATGCAGAAACATATGCTTACATTTACACAAACATACCTCTGGGAGCTTTTTGCATCATGTGCATTTTCAGAGCTATTTAAACATACTGTTGTTCCTCCAAAACTAATTTTTCTATATGGGGTTGCTATGAAACTGGAAATGTTAGGTTGATGCTTATAGAAAGTATCTTTTTGGGCCCAGGTGCATCCAGTGATTTCAGAAGAGAAGCAATTGAACCTGCCAGACAGCAGAGAAAAGCTCTGCTAACCCAATTCAGAAGCAACACAGTGTTCCCATGAACATGGGAAAGTTTTAAACACACTGAGCTGTGGAATAGCCATAATGATTTAAAGGCTGAGCTGGATTCCAGCCTAGATGCCTACAGTGAGATGCATCTCCCCAGCTTTTAATGCTGTAGACATCTAGATCTGGCTACACCTGATACAGTCCTTGCAGAGAAGATGCGCCTGTGGGTTTGTATAGAGTGCAGGGCTTTTTCAGCTGAGATGAATTAAACTCCTGACATGCCTGTTCCTCTTCAGGGAAGGTTGGAGAGCCCAGAAAGGTGCTGTAGTCTAATGTTTACATCTGATTGGAGAGTGGTGTTTTTCCTAGAGGGTGGGGTATGAAAAAATAAACAGAGAAAATGGATTAAATCAGTTGTCAAGGTACAGCAGTGCCAACAGGAAAATACCTAATTTAAAAAAAAATTAAGATATGGAATTTCTTACAATTTATTCTACCTATATTGGGATGAACATTTACACTAGAAAAACTGACTTATTATTCCTTTTGACATAATCCTATTAGCCTACCTAAACATAAATAAGAGTTTCCATTTAGGTTCAGGCTGGTTTAATGAAATCGTTAAAAGAATGTGATTTCTGATGGAAATTCCCCATTCAAAATTATTGCACAAAAGCAAAATTTTTGTTGATTACCGAAGGCAAACCCAGCAAGTTCTGCTTAAATATTAGTTCCCTTGTCTGCAGCTTAATCTATTGCCTCTGCTGCCCATGAGCTGTGTTTCACAACTGGTCCTCCAGACCTTCCCCATCAGACTCAATTTACAGGCACTTACCAAAGCTCATGGCAACACTACTGAGAATGAGGACGGCAGGAGTGAACAGGCTGTGTGGAATTATCTCTCCTAATCTTAGATGCCTGCCAGGTGAGCACAGCCGAGGTGGTGAGCCCAGGCTGCCTGTATACTCCATGGAAAAAAGCAATCACTCTGGAAGGAATTTTCTACCTATAGATATGTATATATAGATATATACCTGTAGGTATCTGCTTTAGGATAAAGGTAAACTGGGCATTGCCAGCTTCTCTTCACTATCTGACAAGATGGTCTAGGATGACTCAGGGTCAGGCTTGCATTGTAAGAGATACTAACACAAACAGCATGTCCAGAGAAGGGTAACAAAGCTAGTGAAGGGTTTGGAACACAAGTCTTAGGAGGAGCAGCTGAGGGAGTTGGGGTTGTTAAGTCTGGAGGAAAGAAGGCTCAGGGGAGACCTTATCACTCTCTACATTAGCTAAAGGAGGATATAGTGAAGTGGGAGTCAATGTCTTTCCCAGGTAACAAGTAATAGGACAAAAGGAAATGGCCTGAGGGTGCGCCAGGGGAGATTTAGATTGGATATTAGGGAAAAAAATCTTCACCCAAAGGGCTGTCAAGCATTGGAAGAGGCTGCTCAGGGAAGTGGTGGAGTCACCATCCCTGGAGTAAAACATGTATAGATGTGGTGCTTAGGGACATGGTTTAGTGGTGAACTTGGCAGTGCTAAATTAACAGTTGGGGCTTGATGATCTTAAAGGTCTTTTCGAACCTAAATGACTCTATGATTCTATGACTTGTTACAATGCAATTCATAATACTACTGTTCAGACTCATACCTTAATAGCACCCAGGCATTGAGCTGCAGTGATATCAATTGGGATCTAAATAGAAATCAGATGTCCACATAATTCTGGATCTGCTCCCATGTGGCTTCTAAAACTTCAAAGGCAGAATACTTTAAGATTAGAAATTATAACATATATATGTAAATAACCTTGTGTAACTCTTTCTGGAGCATGCTGGAGCAAACACCATACAAATTGGTAGCCAGATCTTGCATCTTATGCATCATTAATTTATTTTCCTAAGTAGGCACAGAGAATTGAATGTAAATCGTGCAAGTGAGGATTTGTATGCACACTAGCGCAAGTCAGCTGCAGAGAAACAGTTGTTTAAGACAACATAAGGTTTTGGTGTGACTCAGTTTATAAACTTAACGCCGCCTTTCAACAAAAGGTGTCAGGAATCAAGAAAAGAACAGGAAATTCTGTATTAAACTGTGTGTTCGCACTCTTCCTTACATTTCCTAACAGTAATGAGAGGTCCAGACAGATTTCTGCATTAAAAAAATCCAATTTCCTTTTTTTTCACTGCTGATTGAACAGGACACAATCTTGCTGGCTGAACAACTTTTTTCATTTTGGATTGGTAGGTTGTGCCTGGCTCCCCCACTAGGAACAAGGACACACTTGTTGAAGGAGAGCACTGATTTTCTTCTGGCTTGAAGAAAAGCTTTTTTACCTTCTCTTCATGCAACTGCAAGAGCTCCTTCATTAACTAAGAAGTAGACTCAGACTGACAAGTGGATTCCCTGAAAGAAGCATTAGTATTCTGCAAACTCTTTAGCATGGTAGAAAACCAGAACCCTGGTAGATGGGCAGCAGGAAATGCTTCCTTTTTGCCAGTTTCTAAAACACTATGGTTTGTTACACCTGCATGCTGGCCTGTTTAAATAGAGAAAAACACCAGAAAACACAGGAAGCGCTTACTCATTTTGCCCTGCCTGCCCAGCTCTGGTGTCTATCCTAATGCAAGCGAATAGTTTTGCATCTAAATTCCTCAGCAGTTTAACTCCTGAAGAGCTGTTATTGTGCCCATCACTGACAGCAGCACCCAAAAGCTGTCTCTACAACTTTGTAGTATGCAAAACAAGACAAAATGTTTCTCTCTGCTCGTGGTACTTCAAGTTTCAGCATCCCATGGCAGGCTAAGCGAGCAGCTTGCTATCTCAGCACATTTAGTTGCCAGATAATATAAACAGTTGTTGGGCAGATGGAAGAGCCTCCATCAGCAACAAGATTTGAGTAAGCAGTTGTTGTGTGGTGTAGTTGGGAGTAAACCTTATCCATAAGTGTCCAGACATTTATAGAAAGAGGTGAAAATTCTTCTTTCTTAATGGCTTTATCCCCCTTTCTGGCTTAAGTGAGAAATAAAATGAAAAATCATACTGCATGTGGTTCCATCAGGCTCATCATCGTGTTTGGTTTCACAGGACACATGTGCTTAAACCTGCAGTCATCCAGATGTTCTCAGTGCTGACACTTAGAAACCTTCAAAATACTTGCTGCTTTTGGCACCTCTCACCAGAACAGGATAAGGTCATTCACTGGGGTCAGGGCAATCCTAAGCACAGATGCAGGCTGAGTGGAGAACGGAGTGAGAGCAGCCCTGAGGAGAAGGACTTGGGGGTCTGGGTTGATAAGAACCTCACCATGACCCAGCATTGTGTGCCTGCAGCCCAGAAACCAACCATATCCTTGACTGCATCACCAGCAGTGCGACCAGGGACAGAAGGGAGGGGATTTTCCCCCTCTACTCTGTTCTCATGGGACCCCTCATGAGTCCTGCACCCATCTCTGGGTCCCCCAGCATAAGAAGGCCATTGAGCTGTTGGAGCGAGTCCAGAAGATGCCACGAAGGTCTTCAGAGGGCTGGAGCACCTCTGCTATGGAGAGGCCGAGAGATCTGGGATTGGTCAGCCTGGAGAAGACAAGACTCAAGGGAGACCTTAGAGCAGCTTCCAGTGCCTAAAGGGACTGACAAGAAATCTGGAGAGGGACTTTTTACAAGGGTCTGTAGGGATAGGACAGGGGGGAATGGTTTTAAACTGTCAGAGGGTAGATTTAGATGAGATACTAGGAAGAAGTTCTTCCCTGTGAGGGTGGTGAGGTGCTGGCACAGGTTGCCCAGAGAAGCCGTGGCTGCCTCATCCCTGGAAGTGTTAAAGGCCAGGTGGAACAGGGCTTTACGCAACATGCCCTAGTGGAAGGTGTCCCTGCCCATGGCAGAGGGATTGGAACTGGATGATCTAAAATCTTCCAATTCAAACCATTCTATGATTTTGTGAACACGTTTTTCTTATTGTTTCAGTGCCACATTGCAAGGAAATCAGTTTTCCCAGTGCAACGTCATTGCGGGTTGTTGTTACCATGCATCTTTTACATGACTGGAGCAGGAACGGGAGATAGACCATCAGGTGTTACCTCACTGGCAGGGTGGTCTGCACTAGGGACAAGACGAAGTTTGCCTTAAATCAGAATGATCATTTCCCCTGAGTCCTGGGCAGTGAGGAGCTATTGTAATACGTTAAAGCAATACTGATATACTTTAGGACAGAAAGTGAAATGAGATTCAATGATATAAGAATATAAAGTAATTCAAATGTGAGCACACAGCTGGAATTCAGGCAGCACATTGTACCTCAACACAAGCTCTAAAATTTTGAAAGAAGAATTATTGCTGGGTTTTTTTTTTTTTTTTTCACTGTTGCTTAATACTGTAAGCAAAGGAAGCATTATTTGATTTGATTAGTAAAGATAAAATATTATTTGATTATTAAGCCATCATGCCCAATCCAACAGCACTGAGCCATCAGATGCACCATTCTGTGATGCACAAATCCTCCAGCTCAGACTTCAGAGGATCAATGCCACTGCATACATATACTGGGTAGAACTTTCCAGTGAATGTCAGCAGTGTGGCACTCCCAAGAGCAGCCAGTTTATGGGCCCTGATATGATCACAGCACATGATCTGCAAGCAGACACATCACACGAGCACCATGGAAGAAACAAGGGCTGGTTCAAGCAGTGCGTGTGTGGGTTCAGGACTCTGACCCACTGTAGGAAAATTTGTGAGAAGTCATCATATTTGAAATAG
The DNA here is from genome assembly GCA_024733675.1 of Psilopsiagon aymara. Taxonomy (NCBI): domain Eukaryota; kingdom Metazoa; phylum Chordata; class Aves; order Psittaciformes; family Psittacidae; genus Psilopsiagon; species Psilopsiagon aymara. The sequence goes on along the minus strand of JANRGW010052301.1, from coordinate 16,198 downwards.
TTGTGCTAAAATTTGTTATGCTCACTCCAGTCTTTCTACAAAGCAATTCTGAAGTTTTAGTTAAGAAATTGTCTGGGTTGGTTGTTTGAAATCATGTTCTCTACAGCTCATATTTTTTTATCCCCTTTTCAACCTTATGCTCCTCCACCTGTGTTGCTCTTTTGCTTTTCTGTTCGGACTTGTTTATTATGGTTTCATAATTATAGTATCTGAGCAGTGAAATGTAAGTTGCTCAAATTGCTATTTTTAATTAAAAACACACAATAATTTCAATTTTTTCTCCTCCTATTTCCACCTACATATGTGCTATATCTTCTATTTCCATTAGCTGCTCAAAACTGAACTCCCAGTGCTCTGGTAAGCTACTGAACTAATTCCTTAAAAATTCATCAACCTATTCAACTTAGAACTAAAGACGTGTGAACCCTCAAGAAGTATTTTTACTTGGTATTCTCTTTGAGTGCTTTTTGCTACCAGCTGTCCAGACAAAGTTGAGCTCCATAATTCTAATTCTGTTTCTACCTAATTCCGTGCTTCTTTATTTCACTTGCATTTGTAAAATGATTTCTTGAATACAAATCGGTTTGGGGTCACAGAAATTGCTACAGGGGCAAGTCTGGATATTTCAGAGCAAAACAGCTGCTTGCTTTTTTATGTTTCTACTGCCTTCAGAGGAACGGGATTTTTTAGGCGTATTTCTCAGTTAAACAAGATTATATTTAAAAAGAGAAAAGTTTCTTCTACTAAAAACAGATCTGCAGGAGTCCAAGTATTATCTAGGTAACTGGTCAGGTCAGAGCAGCCATCCTAGTTTGCATGTATTGTCTTTGAATGTCATTTTCTCACTTGCTTAACCCCCATACTTACCACCAAATTTGTCTGGACTTCTGGGAGCTTGTTGTCCTACAAATGAGTCTGGGATATGACTGTGATTAGCTGGCAAATCCACAGTTCTCACAGCTATAGCAAACAGTTTGAAAAGCTTCTATACTTCATGCTTTGGGGATTAAAATAGTCTTTCATTCTTGAAGCTTTGGTATTAATCCCCAGGAGGAGGGCAGGAGCAGTGCAGAGGGGTTGTGCCAGCCTTATGTGCTTTGAGACAGCTAAAAGGTATCATCCCAGAGGTACATGATGCTGACCACTCTGAGGCAGGATTTTGAGCCTGTTGGACCTCAGGTCTTTAATTCAGTGTGGCAACGCTCAACGTTCCTGACACTGGGTATGTATGTGCCACATCTAGACAAGTACGTAGGGAACATGTTGGTTTCCTGAAGAAGAAACCTGGATGGAAAGAACCTCTTCTGCCTTTCTGACAACCTCCTTCTCAAGTGTAGATGCCCAGAAATGGTAGAAGACTCTAGATAATTGCCTGTTTCAGTCCAGGATTTTTCATGTTCAGCTTTACCAGCATCCCTCATTGCAGATCCCAGCGGCAAGCAGAGTGGCAATGTGCCCTGAACTTCTCCTTTGATTTGAGTTCATGTCTGCATATGTGATTATTTCTTACCGGAAATAATTATGTAGGAACAAACAGTATCTCTCTTCTGCCAGTGACTGCTATTCCCATTGTGCATTGGCTGGTGTAGCAACTCTTGGAATACTATATAGATCCTCCCTCAAGTATGTGGTCCCTGGTTGTGCCAGACCAGAGTGCTTCAGGGAAACCTCTGCTACAGGACATGGTAAGATGCAGAGAGGGATTACATTTCTCTCCATCTGTCCATTTGGATTCCTTGATAAGGAGTGGTTTTGAGCAGTATCAATATCCGTCCCTTTTTCCACCTCCTTCTGCCACTAACACTTAGCATTTTTTCCCTTTTATCCTCACCCAGAGCTATCAACATAATTAAAACAGAGCAGCTTTAGTTTGCAAAGACTGTTTGCCAGTGATAAATGGTGCACATGATGGATGGCTGTGGTCTTGAAGATGATGGAGCAGCAGGGTGCTGCATGGATTTGTGCTAGCAGCGACATTATTTAATATTTTTATTAATGGTCTGGAAGGAGGTGTAACCAAGTACGTTAACTAGATCTGCACACAGCACTGCACTGGAAAGAACTGTAAACCAAGTGAAGACAGAGAAATAACACTAATGGAACCAGAGGTTAGAAATATGAGTAGGAAACAGAATGAGATTCTGTCTGGGAAAAAGCAAACTAATAATTCTGTGAATAATAATCCAAAACACAGATATTTAATAGGACAGAGAGATCTGAAAAAACACTGATGATCTAAAAGAACTAGTAATGATGGTTAAAAGTGACTAGGCAATGGCTGTGCAATGGGAAATGGTGGAAAAGGGCAATTTTGTTTTGTGGAGTAAATACAAAGGTATCTTGCCCTGCCACAAGGGCTTGTCTCTCCTTGTGGGTATGACTTTCCACAGGACTCTGAGCCCTTACCTCCAAGCTTCACCTGTAAGCAGAAGCCCATAAGTGGAAAAATGTCTTTACAGATGACTCTTCACAGAAACACAGATCTGGAGGGCACCTTCTGGACCATCCAGTCCTGATTCTGCTTATTGTGGGAGCAATACTGGTCCAAGCTGCTCTCCTGTCCTCTCTGCTCAGCTGTTATACACCCTTGCTAGGGGGTGAAAAAAGGCTTCTTTAATGGTGATTTTGGTTACTGGCAATTTCATAATCAAGAGCAGAAAAGTGTGAAGGATCACAGATCAGTTCCCACAAAATTATATGAATGGGTAGGGTAAGGAGATGAAGGCTGGAATTTTTATGCAGAAAAATCCAAACCAAGTAATGAATATTCAGTCTGGTCATTGCTTTCACTCAATGCAATTAAATTGTATGAAGACCATTGCAGTAAAGAATTTCTTCCTGTTCTTTACTGTAAGGGTGGTGAGGCACTGGAATGGGTTGGCCAGGGAAGTTGTGAATGCTGCATCCCTGGCAGTGTTCAAGGCCAGGCTGGACAGAGCCTTGGGTGACACGGTTTAGTGGGAGGTGTCCCTGCCTATGGCAGGGGGGTTGGAACTAGATAACCTTTAGGTCCTTTCCAACCCTAACTATTCTATGTTTCTATGATTCTAAGTACCATTTTCTAACATCCATAATGTTTGTTAATTCCATGGTATAAATTCAAATCAATATTCAGTAACATGTGGAGGTGCCTGTTTGGCTAAGTAGGACATAGAAAAACTGTAAGAATCCTTAGGTGGGACTAAACAAGCAAAAAGATTATTAAATATCAATACTTTTCCTAAATTGATGTGTGCTAGCTTGCTGAAGGGTTTGAAAAGTGTGTGGTCATTACAGACACCCATTCAGCAGCATGCTGACGTGTGTATGAACTTCAGGGGTAAGAGGGAATATAAAGGTAGATGCAGCAAGCTGGAAATCTGCCCCACTGGTACTCACTTGAGGGCAACCATCCCTTAGGTGAGAGCTGTTAGCCCTGTGGGGAAGAGATGCTGTGAAAGCATGCGCTGGGATTGCAGGCACAGTGTAGACACAGGGATCATTGTCTGCTGATCTTGATAAATGCTTCATGCTGGGCAGCTGTTGCTCTGAAAATGGGAATGAAATTATTTAAAGTGGTAACTTGATTTTGATATCAGTTGTAAGATGGATAAGATGTGTGTGCAAGAAATAAGTCTGCTCTGAGCTGCCTCTCCAGAGGAATTCTCTGTCACTGTGCAGAGCTGAGAGTGGTACAAGCCAGGAATTCCTGCTTTTCATAATGGAAACATATGATCATTTGTACTTTGGCCCCTAACTGATGGTAGAACTGGTTGTACACTTGGCCAGCAGCATTATTCCTTGCAGAAAGGTTGTCTTCTCATGCTGGAGCCCATCTGGGTTGCTCTCAACCATCTGGCAACCTGAGGCATCAGGAAAGGGAGAAGTGGGATCTGTGAACTCAAATCCTCCATTTACACAGACCCTGTAGGATCCCCAAGATTTTTGTTTTGTTTTAGTTTGTTTTCTTGCCTTTAAATGCTGATTATTAAGCAAGGTGTGAGAGTAAGAGGAAGCATACATTTAGCTAACAAACAGCTCTCATATCCCTCAGATTCCTCACTGTCTTGAGGATTAAGGAAGGATTAAGACTTAGCTAAATGTCCTCTTTAGCTAAACAGAATCCAAGTCTCTTTTCTCCCATAGCAGAGAAACAGAAGGGCCAAGCTGCAACTTATATATGAAAAAAATAATTATATGGGTTCACTAAGTCAAGTAAAAAGTCATATACCTGCTGTGAGCTACTTACTCTTCCTGTACTCTATGGCACCTCCACTGCAGGCTGTGGAATTGCTCTGACATTGAAAGAGTGAAAAATAAATCCATTTAGCCCTGAATATGTATCATCCACTTAGTCACAGAGTGGAAATGCAGCTACCTCTAGGGTGGAACAGAGAAACCACCCGGTGAGCTTCCCTGCAATATTAGCTCTCCAGGCTGGAGCTTTTCATAGCTCAGCTCACAAACCCATCATTAAAAATGTTAAGTTAAGGAGCTATGTTAGTGTCAAAGTGCAACTGCCTGTACAGCAAAACCTTTGTTAGAATATTTTCCTTCAGTCAGATGTCTTTATTCCTAGAAGTTCTCTGATACAGATATTAAACTATCAGTGCTGTTTGTAGTAACATGATAATTACAGGAAAGAAAAATATATATGGCCACTGTATGAAACACCTGGGTGTATCACGTGTTACTAATTTTGACTAACCTTTTCAGCCTGTTGCAAACAAGAAGGTGAGTTAGAAATAAGCAATGTAAATGGTCCCATACTGGACATCAGTTACTAAAATAATCTATTTGATTATCCCTAGATGATCTTTCACAAAGGAAAAATATTCTAAATAAGAATGTGAAATTTAAGAGGAAAGTGAGCAGGACCTTGTATTATTCCCCCTGGCATGAGTAGGGAAGGTGAAGTGATTGATTGGCAGTACTGTGTTTATGGCTCCAACATGGGAATCACTAATCCCTGTTAAATCTCCTGAGAAGCAGCCAGTCCTCATGATATCACACAGGTCAGTGGAAACTGGGAAGCTGCAGGATATGAAAACCTTGAGCCATGTCCTGTTAACTGATACAATCCCAATTTGGGCATTTCCCCCTGCACAGAAGTCCATTTTTGCTACTAACAAAGGAATATATCTGAAGTGCGGCTCTGTGGTTGGGGGTCTGACCCCAGCAGACCAGGAATATGAGTCACTTCATGCATGTTGAGATCAGCCCTGAACTTGGGGTGTTATGTCCCTGCTGCAGCCCATGGGAACTGGAGCAGCCTGTACCAAAGCTCTCAGAGCACCGTAGGAGGACTGTTAAGTGCACGTAATTACTCATGCGAGCATGTATTTTCAGGATCAAGGCCTAGCCTTTTAGCTACTGGGCATTCCTCCTTATTCTTATTAAAAGCAACAATCTTATTAAAGGAGCATTCTGGCACCTGTCGTACCAGACATCTACAATTACCTGACCACAGCACAGTTCTATATGGGGAAAGACCCTGGTGTACACCAGCTACCTCCTTGCCCTAACCCAGCCCAGAAGGCAGAAAGAGATGTTCTGGCAGATTCCCAGTATGGCAAAGTGGGGGACCAGTATGCCACAGAGCACTCACTTTTCAGAATGAGAGTAGCCTAGAGAAAAAGAGAAAAAATCCCATCACTAAGTTTTTAGCAGAGCTGAATGTAGAAGGTCAAGCTGAGGCGCATGGAGTTAATACTCCCTACAAAACATGAAAACTACCCAAAGCCTGAGTTGTTTAAGCTATTTCTTTTAGGAAATGTGAGCTCTACCCTGAAAGTTCCTACTTCACCCCACTAACTCTAAGCCTAAACTACTGTCCCAGTGTGGGCAGCTACACTGCAAATCTCTGCTTTTCATTGCATTAAGTTCACTGTTAGAAACAGCACCTGGAACTTCATGAACAAAGAGCACAACTCAGCAAAGCCCTCAGGACAGCAATTGGTGGTCCATGCTGGGACCTGAATAGTCTATCAGAGATATCACGGGTGGACTGAGAATATTAAGTCAGCTCCCTAAGGTTTGCCTGAGCAACCTACAAACTCTTCATGCCATACTATTTTTATGGAAAGGTACCTCTCACTCATTAGCAAAAGAAAAGATGGAGAAAGGCAGAAACTAGAGAAGCCAGGTAGTTTTCTAAAACTGGAGACCTGGAGGGTAGAGGTGGCTTCCAGACCCCCTTGCAGTGTAGTCCAGCTTGATTGAGATTAGGAGCTGCACAGGATTTCTCAGTTGGTGGCCTAACCACAATCACAGGGTGCTGGTCTCATCCCATCTATCTACAAGGACTTTAGTCTGATTGAGCTGCCAGGTCTCCTTTAGTAGTGGAAAAAGAAGCTGCTTTTTCTGATGCTTTCATATTTTGGCCTCAGCTGTCCTCTAGGATACTGTTCCTCTCCCCCTTGATTACTGAGGGTGCATAGTGGAGAATAAGGCTCTTCATTTCTGGGGTATAAGGATAAAGACGAGCTGGGCTTTTCTGTTTTAGGGCTTCCAAATTATTTTGAAGTTGATCACAGGTATCACAGGGAATGCTACAATGTGCCATAATGTGAAATAACTAATGGCTGATGAATGAGCTGAATCCAGCTCCTTTCTCCTGCTGCACATCAGTGCTGTGGCCTTCACACATTCTGCAACCCAAAACACACTTCAATGAATGCTTGATAGTGGCTGTGCCCAGTATGTCTTATGGCTGTAGAGTGCAGGTTTTGGGGGTAAAAAATAATCTTTGGTAGCCATCAGTGTAAAAATAAGCTCCCACATTCTGGCTTGCTTGTCTCTGCCTTCAGTCTGCCCCCTGCCTGTGTCCGAAGCAAATCTGTTTTCCTGACCCTGGGACTTACCTCATTTCTTGGTACTTGTTTCAAAAATCAGAAGCCACATCTAAAATATTGATGCTCATGGCTTGAAAATGGAAAAATTCTGGCCAAAATCAATTGGCATTTGTAAAATCATACTACAATCATAAATTCTGCTAAATTTGACCCTGGTCTGGACCACATATCTCAAAGGATCACTGAAATACACCATTCTCAAGGCAGGACTTACATTTCCCCTATCTTGACAGACATGCCAGGGCAGCTTGCAAATATGTTTGGCATCAGGGCACGTATATAGCCCATATATGATCCGTGCCCGGGATCATACAGGTTACAGAAACCCAGGATTGATTGTCTACTGCCCCCAACAGCTGCAGGGAAAAATAACATCTGCATCGAGCACTCCAAGCAGAAGCCCTGGGGACGCAGTGGCGATGCTTCCCAAGAGTTTTCTTCCCTCGGGGCTGTGTGACCCATTGCTGAGTCTGCGAGACATCACGATACTCAGAGACCTCTGTTTCGAACACACAGAAACTAAAAGCTGAGTGGAACATTTATGTTTCTAAAATTTCCCTTCCACTACTCTATTTGATACACAAGAGCAAAGGAGTCACCTCTTGCTTCCTGTGGAGATGACTGTGTAGGGAAGGGTCTTTGTAGCTTGCCATCAAAGCAGCAGACAGACAGCTGGGGAGCATCCACATCTGGGTGTGCTAGTGTTTTATTGCATGTTGCATTCCATATAAATTCCATATGGAGTCAAAATCATTTTGGACTTGGTACCTCCTCTGAGCCAACAGCTTCATTAGGAGTGTTTTGTTTTTTTGTTTTCCTAAAACTGAGCTGCAGTCCAAGTGCATTATTATGGGCTTACACATTGCTATGGTCTTAATATCAAAGCTTTCGTTTAGCTGGAGGCTTCTTCCCTTTGGGGGAAGGGTTGCTGTGTGAGTGTTGTAGGTTACACAATGTTTTCCCAACAGAAAAGCAAAGCACATGAATCTGTTGTGATAGTGCACAGGAGGAAGTCAAAAGCCAGTCTGTGTGGTAAAGGGAGCTCACAAATGAGATAACATGCAGAGTCTCATGTAACGTAACTGTTTCAGATTGCAGCCTGATGGCAAATTCCAATATGCTTATTACAGCAAAGAATGGGAAATCAGATAAAATAGAAAAACTCACAAGATGTCTATTCAAAGTTACAAAATGGCCACTTTGATGGTAGAAATGGCGTTGGTTGGATTCAAATGACCATCTCTTTGGATTAATTGCATGCTTCTGAGTAGCACAGAGCGGTCAGAATTGGTTGTTATACTTGCATATAGTCAGAAGACTGCCTATAAATGATGACAACTCAAGTAAACATGACTGATACAAAACAGATTAAAAATTAATATTTTTGCTGTCTAGTTTGGAGATGGTAGAGATAGACCTTTCGGCTTTGTCTTAGTTATGTAAAGTTGAGAAATAAGCCCACCTATCCCATCTTCAACCCACTGTCTTATCCTTCTTTGGAAAGTGAGGGTAGCTATCAGGAGTAGGTTCCTGATAGTGGTCTTTAATTAGCCAGTGAAAGTTTTTCAAAGGAAGTAACAATCTATTTATAAAGACTTCTTCTCCTAACTAGCCCATAATATTGTTCTTCTCCCTTCAAGTACAATGAGATTGATACCAAATTCCTTTTTCTTTCATCTAACATTACTTATGCTAAGTGGGGATATAGTAAATATTGTTAGGAAGGATAATTTGCACGAAGCAGTCATAAAAATCAAAATTAAACATTATGAGCAGTGGAAGAAATCTTTACCTTTTCTCTTACTCTCACCACTGGCAGAAGAATCCTGTACCTATGCACATCTTTGCCTTTGTTCAGTGCAGAAATGTGCTGCCAGAAAGTCTTGCAAAATAAGCAAACATCCTGCACCAAACTTCATTATCATTTAAATGTGCCATGCACGCTTTGTGCACCACATATTTACTTACAACCGTCTCCACAAGAGTGGAAAATCTGACAAGTAATTTTCTGTGGGGACATAAAAATGCAGGATGGAATCCTCTAAACTGTGTGGTCTTTAAGGAGCAGTTACCCATGGAACTAAATCTATATCCAGTATTACACTATCTTGCTGATAGATGACATAAAACAAATTTGTTACTTAGAGAAGCATGTTGATTGGCTTCACGCTGGGTGTGCATGGAGAAAGACATCTAGAGTCGCTTTTATCCAGATGGAATTCCTAAGTCAATCAAATAAACTTAATAATAATAAGGTTAATCTGGTCTTTACTCATTCAATAGAGAAAAGCAGAGATGTGGATCTAATTATGTAAATATTGTAAAATCAGTTTGCATTTATCTCTTTCCACATCTCCTTGGTTACAGCCCTGGATCAGGATGCTTAACACAGTCCTTTTTGGTCTGAATGATTTAATTCTGGGGCTAAAACCATTCAAGATTTGTTTGAACAAGAAAATCTTGTTTTCTTTGGAGCATTTTGAAGTAGGCATAATTACAGTGTTGCAAATGTGATGCTCTGCTTAAGGAGCTGTCAGCATTTCCATATTAAACCTCTATTTTCGGGGGTTAACAGTATTGCCAGGGAAAGAAAAAAAAAAAAAAAAGAAGACAAAAAGAAGAGTGGAAAAGAAGGGTCCATTATGGCCCGAAATTTGGTATTTAGGTTTTTAATCCAGGAGGGAGGTTTTGAAATCCAATTGTGCAAAATTAATTTACACTGTATGCTTGCAAAACTGCCCATGTCACTTTTTTCATGCTTAAAAAAAACCCAAAACAAAACAAAAAAAACAGCCCACAATAAAGCCCACTTATTTTGCCTGCTTCTACTGTACACTGCTCTTTAAAGTTAATGTCATTTCCATACAATACCCCCAATGTAATATGCCTTAGAGGCAGCATAGATTGAATAAGTGACTTGGAGCCAGGGACTCCCAAGTTTATAATTTAGCCTCTGACTCACTGTGTGGCCTCAGGCAAACCACGTAACTTGTATGTCCTCATCTATGGTATGGTCTCAATTTTCCATTGTGTTGCACAACATGTAAGGAGCTCTGATCATGTTCAACAGGAGCTTAACCCGATGGTGAGTGGGTTACTGTAGCTTTGTAGAGGATATGAAACTTACACAGCTCCGACTTACCAGGTTTTGTCTCTTCAGTTCAATCTGCAGATCAGTGAGCTGGACCTGTTGGGTGGTTGATGAAGGTGTCTCCATCTACAATTTCTGAGTCGTGGAGAATAGTCTGTCTTGGTGCTGACACTGAAATTTCAGTAGAATAACTGGAAAGTTGTTTTGCCTGAATGTGTAAGCTGCTTTGCACTGTACCTGCAGGAAACTCAGACATCTTGCCCCTTTCTGAACATCTTAACTTTCTTCAGCTCTGTATGTGTTTCTACACTGTCCCGTCATGCCTGAGAATAATACCATAAAGCTCATTTGCTTTTGCATAAAGTGGAAAGTCAAATTCTGTTATATATTGTTGTAGTCACATGGAGAGAAAAACAGACAGCTTGTGTAGAGAGTGGTTAAGGGAAGAGAGATATTTTTTTTCCTGAGGAAGAGCAACCCCTAAGAAATAGGCATTTCAGCATTTAGCCAGGACTGGGAAGGGCCCTTTTGCAGCAAGTACCGGCCTGGCCTCTACCTCTGTAAATGATACTGCATTTGTGGGATCATGAGAATAGAAATATCAATTTAAAAGAGACTGTTTTGGTCATCACTTCCATATTGCAGGCAAATGTACTCTGGTGTCTGCAGAAGGTTTGCTACCCAAGCCACAATATATCCCATCTCCTAGACCTCTGTAGCCATCTATGGACCTGTAATAAAAGATCAAGAGTAGCAGCTGAATTTGTCACAAGTGAACAAGAAAGACTCAGTGGGCTGCCAGTAACCTGTGTCAAGAAGAGTGCAGAGACTCTGGTGAGACTGGGCAGATGTAGAGACGGGGGTCCAAAACAGTCTTTCCCTTACTGAAGGGACGGACCTTTTATCAGCCAAAGAGGATCCTGGAGAACACCCTGGCTTCAAAAAACATCCCTCCTCTTCTTCATCCCCTGTCTACAGAAGCTGCCAACATCCGATCACTTTTTGACCTCATGCAAACATGTACATCTTGCAGCACAAGATGATCGTGCAGATTTACTGCACATTTTGTGAAGAACCATGTCCTTCCTTTCTTCTTTGTTTTTCTATCTTCCACTTCGTAGTTTCATGTGGTGCCTTTGCAGTCTTGTGCTGGAAGACAGCTTAGCTCAAAGGGAGGGTGTTTTGATAGATTTTTAGTTTTAATAACTAGAGACCCTCTGATGTCCTTGCACTGTTTTCTATATTGCCCATGTAGCAGTGCTCATGCAATCCCAGTTTCCTATCTGTGGAATAGAAATTGCAGTATATATGTGGTATATGAAACACAGGAAATTCCACCATGATCCAGTATTCCCTGCCAGTTAACAAAATAGTTTTATGTCTGTGAGCAGATGTGTCACTAGAACAAAGATATGGATTTGTGTCCTGCCTTTAAACAGTCATTTTCATCTGTAATTTGCATCCCAAACTGAACTGTTGGAAACTTAACAGTAGAACAAGATACTTGTAGTAAAATCCTTTATTGTGAATGTGGGAAATATTTTGAAATACTTTGTTTGCTTGGGCTGTTTCAACACTAAACAGTATCTTCAGTTGTTCTCCATTCACCTCTCGGAAGTTATTTTCTTCTGGATGTTTCTTGCTGGCTAGGCTGTCTTGCTGGAGTGAATCTCCATTTCTTCACAACAGATATGCATATCTCAGCATGTATGTATAATTCCAGCTAAAGCAGATTTGTGTCAGGCTGGCTTGACCTGCAATAATTTTCATTTGCTTAGACCTGACCTGAACAATTTTCAGATCACATTGACCCCAAGTTAAATACTTTCCTTGATCTATCCCTAGGGAAAATGGAAACATTTCAGGAAAATCAAGCTTTTCCTTAAAAAAGACAAAAAGCAAAATGAGAAATTTCTGAGTAGCTCAACTTGCCCATTCTCTTGGTTTCATGTGAATGCTGTGGAGCAATGTGGCTGTATCAGAAAGGATACCATTTCAATCCATGGGCACAGCAATGTTTGAATTCAGCATTATACTAATAAAGAGGTTTTTCTTCTGCCATCTATTCAATATTAACCAGTCTGCCAGCTAGTCTAACAAGGTGTGAAACAAGCCTCATAAAATTAGGGTGCTTTACCAAAATCAGAGTGGGTGATAACCCTAAAAATTAATACCCACAAGGCACTGTACAGCCAGGAGACTGGTGGAAACAAAGGCCATACTCCTTTCTGCTGGAAAACATGTAAAATTGACACCGTGCACCAGATTTTACAGTGGTTTGTAGGATTTAATAGACATATTGCAAGTAGCACTTGCTAAAACTGTGCAGCTCAAGACCTCTGGAGAGAAAAAGCTGTTTAGGAATGGCCCTCTGGGATGTCTTGATAGGGTGAATAAATGGTGATGTAGTTTGGTTGCAAATGCAATGATAGAGGCAAAAGGTTAGGTGGTTTATAAGTTAATTCATCTTTGGTTTGGAGAAGACTGACTTCACTCTTATAAATACATGGGTATAATATTAAGAAGAGCTGAATGCGTGCAAAGCTCAGCTATTGACTTGCTTAGTATCAGCTAGTTGATCTGAACTTCACAGAAGTGACTGCAACATTTGTGTGCTTATGATTTGCTTTCACTGAAGACTTCTGCAATGTCACTAAAGCTGGACAGACTTTTCAAACATGTACTCTTTTATCTATTCCTTTCACCAAAGGCATTTCCAAAGAGGATCCTGAGCCTCTCCCTAAAGTCATTCTTGCACATAATGAAATTCAAGCTTTCTTTCCCCTGGAAATATGGGGACATCCATGTTGCATTGCTGCTGGCTCTTTGAGCACCAGCTGGCAGACAATGCTGATACCGAAAGAATCAGCATTCCACCAACACTGCTCCATGGTTCTGCCTTTGCATTATGTTCGAATCACACCAACTTAACTCCATGAAAGATCCAAAGCACTGCTGGACCAAAGCTTCACTCATGACCACATGGGTGTCTCCAAGCCACCTGGTCCATTAGGAAAAAAATTACTTTCTCTTTAATAACAGATGGTGGTAGTAAGACATGAAAATTAGGACATATTTTCATTTGATATTGGAATATCATGAGCATCAGTTATTTTGGGAAGGAGTCCAAAAAATACTTGGAGAGAGTCTAAAACTGCAGATGAATCCGCAGGTTTATTTTATTGGGTGATTTCAGTTCTGCCAAATATTTGTAGTGTAAAGAAATCATAAAAATTGCTGGTGGTCCTCGCCTGGCGGGTACTTCTCACATATTTGAGACAGTTGTACGAACTGTGACAAGAATGTTTGATCTATTAGCTTAAAAACAAATTAGAGTCTTCAAGAGAAATAAATGAAGTATAGATGGTAGGAATACATTTCTCTTATCTTAGGAATTTTTGCCCCCAGGCTTTATTTGCATTTAATTATCGCAGTTTGGATTTCCTCTACTGCATGCATGGAGGTTTAGTCTGTCTCATTCTGTCCTCTGTTCTGTAATAACGTTAGTACCTGTTAATGATTATCATTGTCAATTATGTATTCTGGTTACATGCATATTATAAGAAATATCAGTTTGGTTTAATAAATCTTCAAAAGGCAGCGTAAACCTGTGCCTTATCTCCTTTCTGCTTTATAATTTATTTATTTTTATGGTTATGATATATGAAAGGCACTGCATGCTACCACGGACTGTGAATGGGTATCTGCTCAGAACCTGACTACTGAGATGACAGACAGAAAATGTTTTATTTAACTTAACTTTCCAAATGAACCCAGAGGCTCATGTATCTCAAAGATACACAGAGAAAGAAGTGAGTAACACAGGTCTAGAAATTCAAAGACTCAGTTATATGCATAAAAGAGAGGAAACAGATGTACAATGAACCCATAGGTGATTGAGTGTGACACATGCTAAGATGCAGAGTAGCTTATGGTCACTTAAATTCTTTTTTGCTAGGGTAATTATTTCACTGTAGTCTTGATCTGGCAGAGGACTGTTTGCCTCACTTCCCATTGGTGTGTAGGGAACAAGAAATACTCCCATATGAAAAGGTGTGTGTTTTCTGCTGTTTTAAGAAGAATTTTGTTTTGGGTTGTGCAAACTTTATGTTTGTGCCATTTACCCATGCAAATTTCCAGTATTATTTTCATTCGAGGGACCAGCACTAAAATGTCCACTGCAAATGGAACACTTTAACCAAGCATTTTTTATGTGGTCTTCAATTAATAAACAGGAATACACCTTTCTAACCCTGTGGGTAATGATTTTTCTGTTTGCTGCACTGTATGTAAGCTAAATGAATGGGGCATTTATATAGTGTCTTTTCATCTGGTATATCAAAGCACCTTATAAATACAGACTGATTGGTCTGATGTGCAACCACTGAATTGTGGCCTTCTCGGAGGTGGCATGCGGTTGACATTTTGGCTGCCAAAGCACATTTGAGCACCAAAAACCATTGGTTGGCTTGAAGGTGGGGGAGTGCGAGCCTATCTGAATTCATCTCTAACACATACCTGATCCAACACTAGGAAGCAACACCACTACGTGCTTTCCAGATAGGTAAAGTATGGGCTTAGCTGAGAGCATGATCAAAGCATCTTCCATCACTGCATCACTAATTTTAATCCAGCCCAAGACAGTGGCTGCCAAAAACATTACCCTATGGTAAGATGGTAAATTGACACAAGAAAATGAGGTTGGTGGTCCCAGATTAGTTTCATATGGACAAAACCACCATCATAACTGCTACTAGCTGTTGGGTTTCAAAAGGGAGGTCTAGGACTGAATGAGCAGTGATAACACAAGTGATGCTTCTAGAGTTGAGATCTCAAGGGCAGAGAGATGAGGCTGTTTGTGTGGAAAAGCCTCCAGGAACACAGGTCTGGAAGGACCTTCTGAGTCACTGATCCCAACCTCCTGTTGTTGCAGGCTTTCACTTTGCATAATCCATTTGAAAAGCTGACTAATCTCCAAAAACGTGGACAACAGGAAACCTCAAAAGCCCTCTGTATAACACAGGTGTTAAACCTGTTTTGTGCTCCTGTAACACCTTTTATCCAAAACTTAAAATGAGCAATGAGTTTTGCAAAGATGGAGTTAAGAATTGCTATGTCACTGGGAGGGAGGAATTACCCTTACTGTATTTGGGAGGGAAAATGTAGGAGACAGCAAAATTGTGACGCAAATAGCAATTCTTATACAGCCAAAGCTCTCAGTGGCTTAAGGACTCTGGCTTCAACTGAGATATCCAAGTCCATACAACCAAATCAATTAGACAGCCAGGAATTAAGATCAGAGTTCCTGATTCACTTTTTACCTGACTTTTAACCACTAAAGTGTTCAACAGCTCAAGATTTTCCACCTGTCAGCCTCACTATTTCTTACAGAAGAAATGGACACTACATCCTATTTCTCCTGTGAAATAAAATTGTCATCATCATATATCATAGTTAAATATTCTTCAGGTGGGCAGGAGATTCTGTTATAGTGAGGCAAGACTATCATCAGCAGATTATAGAGTTTTTTCATCTATGGAAGATACAGCTGAGTCATCAAAGAGAGATGAGCTTCCTGTATTTCCCCATCAGTGGAAAAATGTGGTTGAATTCATCTTCAAAACCATGAAAACACACATTCCTTCTGCAGGAAGAATGAATCCTGGGAAATGTACTGTGTCGTATGTGTCAGGGAAATGCTGCACTTACATCTCTAAGCCAAATTCTGCTCTTGGTCTTATTGACTCTTGACTGAATTTGACCTCTCTGATTTACTAGCACATTTTTCAAACTTGTAAGTGTAATTCATGGCAGGGTATGGCCCCGGGGCTATTTATCTATCAGCAGATTATGGTATACTTGTAAGGAATATCAGCAGCATTAGGAAGTGAAGAAACTAGTCCCCACAACCTTGAAGAGCCACTGTTTCAGGTTATTGGTGCTAAGATAAAAGTGCAGGTCAACCTTTGATCAACATATCTCATAGATTTTTCTTAAAATTTGCTACTTTAGGGTCTGATTCCACTTCTACTGCACAGTGGATAAACCCCTATCTTTCTATACATTTTATTAGACATTTAGGTTGATTGCAAGTTTGCTAAATGAATCTAATCCAGCACTGGAAGAGGAAATGCATGCACTCCTTATTGCTTGTGCAGTAGAGGGTGCACTGGCTTGGTCAGGCTGGGTGTACGTGATGAGCTGTTGTATTCTCTTCCCTTGTATTTCTCTTGTCATTATTATTATTAGTGGTAGCAGTAGTGGTTTGTGTTAC